>SJYT01014038.1:0-55277 GCA_006410635.1 Cephalophus harveyi
TTCTTAAATAAATACTGAACATGACATAGTTGTTTTATTCTAATGACTGAGTACAGTAGAAACTCTGCCAAGAAGCTCTGAGGGCCGGTGGACCCATCCCCGCTACCAGCCTGCTGAAGGCTCAGGGCTGCATTCCTCACTGGGAACTGGCTCACGACATTGTTCACCTCTGAGGGGAACTGCTTGCCCAAGATTCTCTTCCCAAGGTGCAGCTTGTAGCCAATGACTGGCTAATCCTGGGATACCAGGTCCCAGCCCCCAGTTCTCCATTTGGTCCAGTTCTGAAGGGCCTTCCCAGCTCCAGAGCCCCACGTAAGATCAGCTGAGGCCTCCGCTGGAACTACAGGACAGTTTGCCCTCTGCCCACTCCTGCTTTCCATGTCCTAGGAGCACTTCCAAAACCTGCACGCAGCTGTCTCCATCTGTGTCCAGGGAACCCAACCTAAGACAATGACACAGGTTTGTCCAGTCTTAGGTTCAAATCCCTGCTCTGATCATCCTCGTTGTAAAACTGGGGGGCAAATTCCTTAACCTATCTGGGTCTCCATTTCTGCAAATGTGAAATGAAGAAATTAGAGGAAAATGTTTCTAGGATCCTTTGAACCCCTTATTTGTGTGTCACATAGAAGTATCATGAGGCTGCAGAAATGCTGGCCCTTGAATAAATGGCTTAGGTAGGCTTTTAATTCCACTGTGTCCTGTGTTTTTGCTTAATTGCCATCAAACCGCTGTCATTCGAGTGGGCTTGCAATAGTGAAGACGCTAGCATGATCCTTTATTATTGATACACTCTTCAAACCTATTCCCAACAGCGTTGCAGGAAGTCAGTTTTGAAACTGCTTGTTCCAGGGTGACTGGTTCACTCGGGATCAATGTTAAGGCAACATGAACTTTGTGGTTCTTAATATACAAATATGCAAAATACACATGCCTCACATATGGACCAGTTACCTCAGTTCACCAAGGGTGCAACAAGCTACACCCACCCATCAACTGGTGGTTCAGTTCAGTTCAATGTAGTTGCTCAGTCATGCCCAACTCTTTGTGACCCCATGGACTGCAGCATGCCAGGCTTCCCTGTCCATCACCAACTCCGGAGCCTGCTCAAACTCATGTCATCAAGTCATCCAACCATCATGCCATCCAACCATCTCATCCTGTCTCATCCTCCCCTCTTGCCTTCAATCTTTCCCAGCATCAGGGTCTTTTCCAACGAGTCAGTTCTCATCAAGTGGCCAAAGTGTTGGAGCTTCAGCTTCAGCATCAGTCTTCCAACGAACATCCAGGACTGATTTCCTTTACGATTAACTGGTTTGATCTCCTTGCAGTCCAAGGGACTCTCAAGAGTCTTCTCCAACACCACAGTTTTAAAAGCATCAATTCTTCGGTGCTCAGCTTTCTTTATGGTCCAACTCTCACATCCATACATGCTTTGACTGCTATGGACCTTTGTTGACAAAGTAATGTCTCTTCTTTTTAATACGCTGTCTAGGTTGGTCATAGCTTTTCTTTCAAGAACCAGGCATCTTTTAATTTCATGGCTGCAGTCCCCATCTGCAGTAATTTTGGAGCCCAAGAAAATAAAGTCTGTCACAGTTTCCATAGTTTCCCCATCTATTTGCCATGAAGTGATGGGACTGGATGCCATGATCTTAGTTTTTTGAATGTTGAGTTTTAAGCTAACTTTTCCACTCTCCTCTTTCACTTTCATCAAGAGGCTCTCCAGTTTCTCTTTGCTTCTGGTGGTACAACCTTCCAATTTCAGATAACCCCTCCCACCACTTCCCAGATAGCTCTAGCGGTAAAGAACCCTTCTGCCAATGCAGGAGACATGAGCCGCTGGTTCAATCCCTGGGTCGGGAAGGCCCCCTGGAGAAGAGAATGGCAACCCACTCCAGTATTCTTGTCTGGAGAATTCCATGGACAGAGGCTACAGTCCATGGGATTGCAAGGAGTTGGACACGACCGAGCGACTAAAACATTCCCACCCCTTCACAATCCACAAGCTGCAACCCTTCCATGTCTACAAAACATGCGTGTTTTTCAAGGTAGTGATACAGTGGTTGTAGTATCTATGTATTTAACATGTGTACAACTGTACCTCCATTTAAAAGTGGTTACCATCAATACTGTACTGCTTCACTGACAGTGTGAGCACTCCCAACCTCACATTACCCATCTCTATACTGATGTCACAGTGTGAAGATTTTTAGGCAAGTGCATGCCAAGTTCTAGCAAAACTGACTGTACATAAAGGGGGGGCGGGGGATGGTAGCATTGTGCCACTTGGGCAGTATTTTCTACAATGTGAACTTTTCATATGTTCTCAAATGAAGTTTTACACCCCCTCCCTGATACCAACCTAAAATACTGTAAACCCAGTTCCAACCGGGAGAACATGAAGGAAATGTTAGCTAAACCAATTTTTAAGAAGCATTTCAATACGATGCTTTTCTTTTGGGCAACACTAGAGTTCTCCTCCCTCTCCCAGCAAGCTCTTTACGTATATTCTTGTAAAATCAGAGGAGGAAGCCAAACTCCAAAAACGCCCTTGCTTTCTTTATTCCTGTTGAGAACAGTAAGAGAGACCATTAAGAGGGTAAGTTTAAGTCATAGAAGTAACTAGAGCCGAGGGGCATTGCTGAGCAGTCATACAAGGTAATTGCCTAAGTGCACTAAGAGTGGTTGGGCAATAAAAGCTGAGTGTGTGACTATATGTTGCACAAATTATAAGTTAAAAGCACCCCAGTAAGCTTAAAAGAATTTTAGATAAATGCAGAAATTAGTATGAAACTTTAAGCCACCCCCCAAATTTAGCTCCATGAGCAGATGGATAATCTCCCCAAATTTAAAAGGTCTCCTAATTTGACTATGTCTATGCATGTAGAATATATTGAGACATGTTTACAATGGTGACGTCAAACATGTTTCTTCCTAAACTAAGGCAAAAACAAGGATGGAGACATGAGAAGATGAAGTTGGAAAGTGCAGAGATTAATGATTTAGCAGCTGCAGGAACGGGAATCCCAAAGCAGGGGCAGGATGGGAGGTGGCAGGGGGTTGAGAGACCCTCCCCCCACAAAAAAACCCCTCAAATTCCAAAACACTGCAGAGAAACTGGCAGCAGATCCATCTGGAGGCAGGAGCAAAATGATGGTCTGCAAGTCTAAGCATTCAGTTTCCAGATCCCTTTCCCTGCACTGCACAGATGGGCAAAAGCCCACTCATTCATCAGGACTGGAGACTCCTTATCTCAAGAGGGCAAACAAGCCTCTGGAATAACAGACACGGAGCACAGCTGAGGGCAGGGGTGGTCCCCTACTGCACACTCAATACAGAGACCCAATCCCTTCAGCCCACTTGTCTTCTCGAATGCTGGCAGATGGCCCATTACTCCTCCAGCAGGGGATATGAAAAGTGTTCACTGAAAACGGGCAAAGACTTCAGGGTGACCTAAGAGGTTTCTCAACAGCTCCACTAGGACACAGCACATTGAGTCGACAAGCCACACTCATGTGCTCAGAGCTTCCTATTAGCTTTTTAGTCCCCACTCAGAAGAGTTACTACACATCTGAAGAATGCCTCTAATGATGAAAACATACAGTCCAATCCAAAACCAGAGACAAAAAGACTATCTAGGACAGGTTTAGAGGGGAACTTATGAAAAACTTTCTTGGAGGCCATTAGCTTGTAAACATTTCAGAGGTTAAAAAATAGACTTGGAATATGGAGCTGAAAAAAATCTCACAGAAAGGAATTTAAGAAACAGAAAATAGATGAGAGGAAATCAGTGAAATCCAGAGAATTAAAAATTTTCTGAATTTCAGCTCAATTTTGTGTCCCCCCTTCCTTGGCATACTGTTGCTAAAGACTAAGTGGGACAGGGTTGTAGGCACAGGCACAGGATGAAATCTGGCACCGTCATTTAGGAAAAGCTTTAACTAGAATCTGGGACTAAACTTAATCAAAGTCAAATCCTGTTAGTTCACCAGAGGATCTTCTCTTGCACTCTTATGCAACTCCTTTTCTATTGCCAATGCATTATCCCTTCATCTGTTAGTCAACTGTGGATTAACTTTACAATTTCTCATAATTAACCCAGTGCTATATTTCTCACTAAGCCATCAATTGCAAAGGGTTTTGACAGGCATGAGCAGTAGTATGGTAGAACTGGGATTTGAAAGATCATTAAAATGGAACTGCTTTTGAAACTGAAGCCATACAGCTCAAGGAATTAAGCAGTCAGATGCTGCTTACCTGCTCCAAGCATCATACAAAAGCTGGGAGCTTATTCCTTTAAGTAGTTAGAGATCAGCCTCCAGCAAAAGCTAGACTACAACTAGTTGTGGTTTGTAAACTGTAAACCAGGTTTGTTCCCACAAAAGCCTGCAAGTGCCAACACTGTACACCATACTTCTATTCCTACGTCAGGATGGGTAAGGCAGGGATTAAAGTATTTGCAGGATTTATTCACAACTTGAATATAGAAAATTACTAAGAAATTTTTTCTTTCACTCTTCCAAACCAATTAAGAAAGCATTCTTCACTATATTACTGGTCAAGTTACCTACCTGTTAATTACCACAAGGAAATTGAGAGTAACTCCCCAGAAAAGGACCAAAAAAGAACTGGTGTGACTTTTTAAATCTAAATTTGCATTCACTGATATCAGTGCCCATCTTACTCAGAAGGAATACCTAGCTTAATTTATACAGAACTATTTAAGTCTAAAAACTGTTAGGAAGCTGGTGAATTAATGTGTCTAAAAAAAGTGACCCTTTTTTTAGGGTCACTAAAATCTTTGTGACTATATGTATAATTTTTTTTTATCGAAGTCTTCAGTATTCCATATGTAATACCCAGAATCATTTTACCAGATTCAATTTGTTACTATGTAATAAAATAAGTAAGATTCTGAAAGAATGCTTGCAAGTCAATGTACACAAAGCTGATAAGTAAAATTTCAACTCTTTTGCAACAGAAGCCAAAGCAAAACTAAAACGTAAGGAGGAATTAAAAACATTTTATCTGTGTATTCAGAATCACACACAAGTTACCTTTACAGTTCAATTTACTATATAGAAATCATTTGGGTTTCATATTTTCAGTTAAATTCTGAACTTACAATATTGATTTAAAAAAAAAAGATTGTTACATTAATTCAGTACTTTCTTTAGCATAACAAATTGAAATACATTAAGATCAAACTTTAGATTTATGGCAAACAGTCTTCAAATACAACACAAACATTTTTTAAAGTTACCATATCGTTCACATGTGGTACTTGCAACTCTGAGCTGTTATACACAGAATAGCTCTCCTTTAAATACGGCAAAACTGACATGCCACGAAGCTCAAAGTTGTATAGTCAAGCCAAAGACTCAAAGTTGTACCATTTCTTAAAAGATTTGGCATTTCTGAACCAAAAAGCACAACATGTAAAGAAGGTTAGGAGCAATCCCTCCTCCTCATTACAGTTAAAAAAAGTTGCATGGTAGCTTGGAATTTTGCATAAAACCCCACATTATACCTTGGAAAATTCCAAGGGTAATTAGATGACAGTGGACTGGAGTCCTTTTTCAATTAATAGAACCCATAAAATTCAAATGGGAATTAATCAAATCAAAAATATTAAGCACCTACTGGTTTAAGAGATTGAAATTTATTAGATTCATGATCAATTTCTTTTCCCCTTGAAATCAAGGTGTAAAAACCAGCTATTAAGTGCATTCCAAACTTCTCCTATGTAGCACACGCAGAATTTTCTGTCCATTGGCACCAAAGTGAAGTCACATTTCCTCTTGGGAGACAGAAATTCCGCATCTGAACATAGAATAAGTTAGGAAAGAATGACCCCTATTATTTACTGTATTACTATTGTGATTCCGAGATCTAGGATTACTAATATACTAGCCATGAACAACGCAAATTCCTGGCAACAACTGTCAGGTTAGTGACTCTAACTTCCCCAATCACCATAAAATTTTAGTATGAAAAGAATGAAAACTAATTACACTAAGCTGCTGAACAAATGGGAAATAACAGGAAGCTAAGTGAACAACAAAACAAACCCTAATTTGAAACCACTGCAACCGAGAAACTGAAAATAGGTGTGCTTCACCCCATCCCCCTCACAGCTCTCAATTTAAATAATATTCCGTGCAAAGGAGCGGCAGCTTTCTGGATATAGACGTAGCCCTTCTTTAAGATTTAGTGCGCAGCAGAGTTTTCTGCATTTCCCTCCCCAAAGTTTATTCCAAGTATTTAATAGAATCTTCCATTTCAGCCAAAAGATTTGCGATTCAAAGATTTACTAAGGTACTCTATGCATTCTATCTATACAGAAACACCTATTATTACAATTGGTTTATGCAGGATTAACATTTTTGGTGTTAAAATTGTTAAACATCATGCTTACTGCACGTCAACTCTCCATAATGAATCTCAATATCACAATGATTTACCAAACATTTTACTTAAATTACTAATTAAATAACTGAAAAATGTACTAAGCCAAACTAAACTTAAATGGGCTATAAAGGAAAATAACCTTCGAAACAGCCCAGATACACATCTATTTCAAAACTATCTTTGCTAGCTAGCCCCTTTCCCAAAATTTTAGCCTGAAAAAACAGTAAAATCTACACAAAATTTTATTGCAATCATACAAGGTTACATTAGGTCAAATACAACAAATACTATGATGCAATTTTACATTTATTAAACTACAGTTCAAAGCACAAATTTACACATTCTAAATACACTAAACGTATCTAATGAAGTCACACTGGTCTTCCACTGACAGTTGATATATCTGGGTGAAAGACATTAACTTTACAAGACTTTTAAACACGAATCCTTAGTATAAAAACTGTGTACTTGTATGTAAACGGTTTAATGGGGAACCCAATTAATGGGCTTCCATCTCCACTAAGTCATCCATTTTGTTGCATATTTTATTTTAAACGCTTAAGGGGTAGGGCAAACTGGTAGGTTTAAATCTGGATACATTATCTTAATCTCCCAATTACCCCCAGTGAATTATAGAGCTGATTTTGTCTGGTCCCAAATAGCTATTACTAGTAGTTTTTGTTTCCAAGAGAATTAACAGAATAAGATTGTTCAAATTTTTTCCACACTGGAATGTAGACCAGACAAGCTTATTAACCTGCAACTTCAGATCTACAGAAGCGTTAATGCCTGCTTAAGCTTCAGTGGGAAAGTTGTCTTCTTGGCTCAGCTGAATGCAAGAAGGCACAAAGAAGCAGCTCTTCATCGTTGTGTCTGAAGTGATCCCAGCGTCTTGCATCTCATACCTAAGGGAAAAATCTGAGTTTAAGCACAAAGACCACACAACCACACAACAGACAATGAAAAGAACTACAAAATAACTGGTTTTCCAATTACGCTTAAAAGATCATTCTTATTTTTAAGTTGTGCATTCATTGTAGACTTAAAACTAGCAAACCTTGTCACCTCAAATATCCAGTCTGCTTTAAAAAAATAATCCATCTTACCAATCACTGTAGGACATCATGTAATAAATAGCTGGCCTCTGAAAATCATTGAAAGCAGATGGTTCATGAACAGAATCTGCTCCCATGTTATCGAAGATAAGCCAATCTCCCACATTCAGCTCAGGAAGAAGACAGTTTTCCACAATTTGATCAAGCTCATCACAGGATGGACCCCAAAGGCTGCTTGTAAACAGAGGCTCATCTGCCTTGTATTTCTATAGGACAAAAAAGTATTTTTTTTGGTTAAACTTTTAACTCAGGCAGGCAATGAACTTGAAGGTGGATAAGAGCATTTTTTTCACCATTTCAAATCAAATGTGCCCCTGAAGAAAGGCCTAGAGCCAAGGGCAGTGATACTCCTCAACTCCATTAAGGCAGCAATTTAGAGAACAAAGGACTTAACAGGACTCAGAGAAATACAAACCCCCCAAAAAGGGGCAACCTTCCCCCAATCTAAAATATTTCTTTGAAATTGGGATGAGGGCTTCCCTAGTGACTCAGTGGCAAAGAATACTGCCTGCCAATGCAGGAGAAATAGGTTCGATCCCTGATCTGGGAAGAGCCCATGTGCCACAGAGCAACTAAGTTCATGCACCACAACTACTGAGCCTGTGCTCTAGAGCCTGGGAGCTCCTGGTTGCCACAGCTAGAGAAAAGCCTGCGCAGTAACGAAGACCCAGCACATCCAAAAATAAATACAATTTTTAAACTGGGATGCATCCTAAAAATAGCAGCTCCATTCAGAAACTGCCAAATAAGCAGGTTTTATAATAATTGTAATAAAACTTGCCTTGTGAACCTCTGGAATGGTATTTAAGTCCTCAGACAGTTTACTTGCAAAAGAACCATAAACACCATCATTCATATAATACATGAAGGCTGGCTCATCACTTCCGGTCTCTCCTACTGTAAAAAAAAAAACAAAACACAAAAATAGGAAAAGCAAAGATGAACTTACAGTGAAACAGCTAAAAGGCATATCAAAGTCTCAATTAGTATTTATAGAATTGACTCATAGGTTTCACATTCTTCAAAATATAAAGTGATATATACTGACATAACTTAAAACCGTTAACTTAAAATACTGAACACACTTCACCAAGGAGAATAACCAATGAACACATGAAAAAAAAAAGCTGCTCTACATCATTACTCACCAGGTAAATGCAAATTAAAACTACACTGAGATACCACAACATGCACCTACTGAGTGGATAAAATTTAGCAATGACCAAAAAAGGAAATTAGCAAAGGTGGGAGCAATCAGAACTTGCATATATACACTGCCAGCAGAGGAGTAAAACAGCAACACCATTTTGAAATCTTTGTGAACATCTACTCTCTGACCCAGCAATTCTTTTTTTTTGACCCAGTAATTCTATTCTTACATCACTCACCTAAGAAAAATGTCCACAATACTTGTAGTACTGTATAATAATGTAGTAACAGTAGTTTTATCCTTAATAGCCAAAAACTGGAAATGATAAAATATTCATGGCAATGGACTGGAGACAAAGTATATGCATTCCAACAGTGGAATATTAATTGGCAATAAATGTAAAATGAAACGCTCTATCAAGTATTATACTGAGCTGTCTTAAACAGAAGAATATACATGATCCCACTTAAAAGAAGTTCAAGGGCAGTCCAAACTAATCTATGCTGGAAAAATAATCAAAATTGAACAAAACAAATAAATTTTAAGATATGAAAATTATTTTATTTTGATAGGGATAAGATCGTACTGGTTCTTAAAGGGAATCAATCACCTGGGGAAGTTTATCTAACATAAGCCTATCTATAAACATCAGAGTTTATCTAACATCAGAGTTTATCTAACATAAGCCTATCTAAACATCAGAGTCTGATGGAGTGGAAATGTTAGCTATGGCATTTTGAAAAGCTCCCTAGCTCCTCCCTACAGGTGGATGAAGAATACCCATAATGTCATAACCCATCAAATGTCCAAAATTATATTTACATGTGATAGTATCTGATGAACTCATCTTCAAACTAATTGGAATTATTTACTAACAGAAAACTATAAACTTTGTAACTTACCTCCAGAGGAAAACTTATCATTTTCAACAACTTTCTTTGCAACAATATTAACTGCAAGTGTAAATGCAGAAGACACAAAGTAGCTTCCAGGTTCAGAAATTATCTTGATGCCAGATCCTTCAGGAAAGTAGACATCCAACAAAGGGCTGATAACATGATTAACCTATGGATTTTAAAATCCATATTATGGTTTTAATATTGGATTAGATAATTCACAACATTAAGAGATTAACAGCAATTTATTTTTTTAGTAAAATTAAGTAGCTGAATTATGACTATGAAGCTTAGAAATAAAGCAGGCTTTCACGTCATCAAAGTTGATTTTCTAAATGGATTTTAAAACCCATATTATGGTTTTAATATTGGATTAGATAATTCACAACATTAAGAGATTAACAGCAATTTATTTTTTTAGTAAAATTAAGTAGCTGAATTATGACTATGAAGCTTAGAAATAAAGCAGGCTTTCACGTCATCAAAGTTGATTTTCTAACCATCAGAATGATATTAATTTAAAAAGTTATTATGCCAGTGGCAAATGGCTCCTGGTGATTGAAAAGTCATTGTTTCTATATTCAATCACTAATGATGAAAGAGCAAAATTTCCAATCAGTTTCTATACTGGAGGAAAGTGAGAACTGATGTGTATACGGATAAAACAGTTCAAGTTCTGTTAGTGATAAATGAATTAATCCTTGTCATCAAGCACTGAAAACACACTTTCCATGATAAAATTATGCTACAGAGTTTAAACTTTTCCAAGGTCTTCTATTACCTATTCATTTTCTTACAAATTTTATACAACATTACAGCTTTAGTTGCTGCTCTAAAAAACTCTAATCTACAAATCTACCATGTAAGCAGAAAAGACTGAGACATTAGTCCAGTGTGTCCATCCACTGAACAATGTTTACCTCTTCCAATTGAAATTCAGTTCCTGTGAAGCCTCCACCAATGTCTAACATGTTCATCGTGAAGCCAAATTCTCCCTAAAGATGCAGGAGGGGAAAAAAAATCTTTTCCAAATTGTAATGCATATAGGGACATCACACACACACAAATCTTCTAAGGACGTAAATAATCTCTGTTCTGACGTTTAGTAAATTTCTTGCTTTCTACTAACAGAGGCAGATTATTTTATTATATTTTCCTGCTATTGTCTGTATTGTCTTTAGACACATACAAGTAACTACTGCATCTCTCTACACCCATGTTTTAAAATGTGCATATCATAAATAAGTACAATCAGAATACTTTAGAAGTAGAAAAGAAGCTGAATATTTGTCTTAAATAACATCTTGGCTTAAAAAGCAAAATAATTTAAGGGAAAAACTTACAGCCATGTCAAACACACATCGTGCATCAGATAGAGCATGTACATATACTTGAGATTCTTTGCAAGCACTTGAAACATGAAATCTGAAAGACAGAGTAATAAATGTGAAGCTGCAGCAAATTTTAGAGGCTGTTCCTTTCTAACTCACCATATTCACACAAAAAAGTATTAACATTAACTTTACTCAATATTTAAAGCATTAGAAACATGAACTTCTAATTACCCAAGTTACAATACCAGCCTTTTAGAAAAGGCAGTGTTTGGGTAATAATTTTTTTAATAATAAGTTATCAGTTACCAGTTATATAAGTTATCACTTCACAGCTATCAGATAGGCACACGCTTTTTATACAGTAAAATAACAATAAATTGTTACTTTACTAAAAGTAACAATCACCCAATAAAACTGGGTGACAAAATCTTCAATTTTGAATGCACAATTTTACCTGAAAATATACAAATCTATTGTGGGACTTCCCTGGTGGTCCAGTGGTTAAGAATCCACTTGCCAACACAGGGGACACAGGCTTGATGCCTGGTCTGGGAAGATCCCACATGCCACAGAGCAACTAAGCCCCTGAGCTGCAACTACTAAAGCATCTCTCATGCTCCACAAGAAAAGCCAGAGTCACCTCCGCTCTCCAGAATTAGAGAAAGCCAGCTTGCAGCAGTGAAGACCCAGTGTAGCCAAACAAACCTTTTTTTAAAAAAAGTATCTACTGAGAAATAAATACAGTGAACATTAATTCAATTGAGCAATACTGATAATTGTTAGTACTGCTCATTAATAGTGATATTTATCAAAGATTCGGACTTTTAAATTTGAGGGAATTCCCTGGTGGTCCAGTGGTTGGACTTTGACCTTCCACTGCAGACCCTGAAGTGGAACCCTGTGTTCGAACCCTGTCAGGAAACTAAGATTTAACAAGTTGTGCTATAAGACCAAAAATTAAATAAAATTAAATTTAAAAATTTAATTAAAATATGATCCTTTCCGTATCAATTGTGGCAGTGGTTACAAAAATGTTAAAATTCACAGATTACACCTCAAATCAATTTTCCTGTGTGTTAACAATAAACTGAAATATGAAAACTCTCAAATACTGTCAATATTGTCAGCTAAGGTAGAATTAAGTTTAACAGTGGTGATTCTTTATCCATCTTTATAAACAATTTTAAAATCTGGCGGTCACTGCTTCAAATCTGATTCAGATCATGGTTCAGAAACTATGATCAAATCATTAACTCTCTGGGTCTTAGTTTCCTCATGCATAAAAACTGAGAGGATAAAATAGTCTACTGATTTTTTGAAGTGCCCCTGAGGGGATTAAAAAGGGGAAAATAAAAAAGTCTTGGGATGGGAAAAAGAAAAACTGAAATGACATGTCCAACAACCATTTTGGTATTCATCAGAATTCTAGTAAATCCTTCCATTCAATTTAAAAAGATGTGATTTAAATTACTAACCAAACTGTTATTTACTATTTTCTCTCTTTATTAGGTGAAGGGGAGGTACATACAAATACAAAATAGTATAAACATTTATTTTCCTAAACTAAGAAAACTATGTATAGTAAACCAGAAATTTAATCTATTAACGTTTATACAAAAGAAAACCTAAACTGGTAAACAGAAAGACTAAGATTATCACCACAAAATGAAGTTTAAAACAACTACTCACTTAACTCCAATAATTTGGACATCAAGTTCCTTAGCACATTCCAAAAGATGCCTACAGTTCTTCAGGGTAGTGCCAAACTTCATGTTACCCTCTTCACCTCCAATACTATCTTCTGTTGCAATATGTAGTAAGACCCTAAGAGAAGGGGAAGATGATTGGGGCAGAGTTGGTTTACATCATCATCAGCACATGTGAAGCCTGAAGATTGTAGGAAGTGTGTTGATAATGTTGTCAGTGCTCCATAATCCAGCGTCGGATGAATCAAGTGAACCTAATGAGAAACAATCCTGTATAGAGAAAAAACTAGCAATTAGGGACTAAAGCATGAAGCTTACAAGGATGGGAATTTGGAAAATGCAGCAAGTTAAGACTCTGTTGTAGCAGCAAGAGTCGGTTGGGCTCTGTAATGAAAGACGACATTACTTTCAAATGAAGTCCATCAGTCCATAAATCCACCTAGAAAGACTAAATTGAATAGCAATGCCATTACTGTCTTTCAGTAAAAACGATCAGGGCTTTAAATGCTTCAATTTCCTAAAAAAGTTCTAGCTAGCTTTCTACCACTTATTCGGAACCATTCTTCCAATTAATCAAATAGATCTAACAAGAAAAAAAAATTTTTTTTTTAACAGCAGCCTTTTCGACTACTGATTCAAATCTATTTGGGATCTCCTTCCAAACCATGACAACCATGGCAAAGTGATCAAGACTGTCAGGCAATCTCTGAGTAACCACAGATCACTTAAAAAACAATTATACAAAACTGTTATTTGTAAAAGCAAAATTATCGTACCTATAGGATACCTTTCAAAGAATACCATTAAAGTCAGTAAGAAAATTATCAATATAATGAAAATATGGACATGATACACAGTTTTGGTAACATGTAACACACAGTAACTTATTAAAAAGCAAATTGTGTACTAGTATACTTTTAGCGTAGGCTATATAAAATCCTCTTGGTATACCAGTTCATGGCAATATTTATTTTGCCTTAAAATTTGTTTTTTGTTTGAAGCATGGCAAACTTACATTTATTTTGGGGCTGCACTGTGTGGTACGTGGGATACTCCCCAGCCAGGGATCAAACCCATGCCCCCTGCACTGGGAGCTCAGTCTTAACCACTGGACCACCAGGGAAGTCCCAAAGTTCTGTTTTTTTAAACAGTAAAGTTTTTAGTTGGAAAATAAATCTTGGGATCCATGTAGGGTACAAGTAAAAATGTTAAACTTCCTGTTTGAAGACAAGGGACTTAAGGACTAGGTTCCTAAGACACTGACATAAAGGACAACCATCTAAGAAACCGAGGCTAAGGGCAGATTAAACCCTCAGTTAGAAGGAAAAAAGCTGAGCAGAACACATTCTGTTCCTAATATGACAAATAACTAGCATGGTTAATATAATTGTGAAAATATAGCCATAGCTTTAATCTGATCATTCTACCAATCAGATTTTCTTCCTTGAATTAAAGATTATATACAATATCCCAAAATATCCTTATCTCATCCTAGTTGCCCATGAAGGATCAGAAGTAGCCAATAAAAATGCTAGTAGTATTTTCCGTGTAATAAGTTGCAATAATTACAACATATAACCACTGCTCTATACAAATGCCCCCCCACCTTCCCCAGGCTAAAGACAACCCCAAATCCTAAGTAAAAAAAAATTCCCTTGTACCTAATTTTACACTTACTTGGCATTTGGGTGGTTACGTGCAATTTTCTTCAATTCAACTTCATTGTCACATGTCATGATATTAATTCCAACTTTTGCTGCATACTTTATCTGAGACACTTGCTTGCAAGGACTTATGTAAATGATGTTTTCTGGAGATACACCCAATTCTTGCACTAAAGCCATTTCAGTCTAAAAACAGATTTTAAACAGTGTCATCTAAAAGATAAGCTTTCTATTACTTTTCAATCACTGCCATATACCTTTATTTTCTGGTTAAATTCAAATTATGTAAGGTTAAATTAGGATTACATACATCACAGTACATATTCTGGTAATGTTTGCTATATTATACTCTGTTAAAAACCTTTTAAAAGGTATACAGGCATATCTCATTTTATTGTGGTCTGCAGATAATTCCATTTTTAAAACTGAAGATTTGTAGCAACCCTGTGTTGAGCAAGTCTGCAGGCACCATTTTTTTCAACAGCATTCTTTTTTGAGGCATGTACATTATATTTTAGACATAATGCTACTGTATACTTATTAGACCTCAACATAGTACAAACGTAACTTTTATACGAACTGGGAAATAGAAAAAAAATTCATGTGACTCGCTCTACTGCAGTGGTCTGGAACTCAATCCATACCATCTCTGAGGTATGCCTGTCATTACCATCAGAGAAATCTCCCAGTTTAGGATATTATCTTGCTGTCATCAGAAGTAACTTGATCAAACTAGCTCTAGGCTAAGAATGAGGAACAAATAAAAGTTTCTGATAAAGACAAAGCTTATAAAGTCTCATCTCACCATAATGTTCCTTTCACTGGTATATTTGAAAGTCTGTAAATTTCCAGTATTAAACGGCAAATTTAAACAACTTAAAAAATGCATCCACTAGTCAAACTTCCTTGCAATTGTTCTCCTATTGCTACTGGTCACCAAATGTTTTTAGTTGCTAAGTCATGTCTCTTTGCAACACGCTCCTCTGTCCATGCAATTTCCCAGACAAGAATACTGAACAGGTTGCCCTTTCCTTCTCCAGGGTATCTTTCCAACCTAGGGATTGAACCTGAGTCTCCCGCACTGGCAGCTGGATTTCTTTGCCACTGAGCCAACGGGGAAGTCCCAGCAAACAGTAGTAGATTTTAAAATGTGGCAGTTCAATAACAAAGTAACGAAAATGACTTACTTTACTAGAACAAGCAAATCCAGTTCCAAGAGCTGCCAAAATCTCAAGCACAGCTGGAGTGGAGTTGCACTTCACTGTATAGAACGGCTTTATCTGAGCCACTATGTTCTGCCATTGACTGTGCTTCTTCACAATCTTTCCAAGATCTCCCACAAAAAATGCATTTTTCCCTGTCTATTATAGTTATGAAAAAAGAAACAGAAAAACTACTGAAAACAGAGTATTGTTAAGTAGGAAAGAACTCCCCTTTTCCTCCACAAATGAGCCAAGATAAATATTTACATGCCACCACATTTAAGGCTTCTTTTTAAACTTGACTGTTTGCTGTGCTATGCTGACACAGAAAATATTCTCTTAGATTAAAAAAATTTAAAAAACAGTGTCAATGAGACTGACTTTATACTTCAGAACTGTTCCAATTTTACTTCTGGTGAATGCAAGGGAAGGAGATTACTTATAACTCTCCATGGATCCCTTAACTGTTTAACCCTACTTTACCAGTACAGGATCTCATTCCCGAAAAAGGTGAGTGGAATGAGGAATGCTAAACAAAAAGCCACATCCCCACGTGAACTGCAGTTAAAGACAGTAAAGGGGAACAAAAGAAGCCCTTTTTTAAGGAGGTAAGATGGTAGTATTTGTAGAGGTGACAAAACTAAATTTAAAAACACGGAAGCACACTAAATGCCAAAGTCCAGTGGTTGGGACTCAGTTTTCGTTGCCATGGCCTGGGGTCCAGTCCCTGGGGCAGGGAACTCAGATCCCACAAGCCGTAGAAAGAAAGAAACAGTAAACTGACTCATTACAGATCTGGGCGAAGATGATGACTGATCCTGAAGCTGGAGCTACCCTGAGGGTAAGAGAGAAGACCGTGCATGTCACCCAGAGACTAAGCTGCCCAGTGTTAGGTGGCAGACAGACCCATCCCCACTGAAGACATGCCGCAGTCAGAGGCTGCCTGAAATGCCATCAAAAGGTTACTCCTTTCTATCATCCACATTACTTGAAGATATACATTATTAGAATATACTGACCCAAGACAGGCTGCCACCCTAATGTTCTGACCCAGGAAATGTTGTAAAATTGACTAAGACTAGTGACATGAGAGAATTAACTGTGGAATGATTTGGCTACAGAATAGACTGAATGGTAGGATAAGTGTCATTCTTCCTCACCCCCAAAAAAAGAATTCCAATGACAGAAGAGAGCAGCAGGATTTTGCGAGGGTGAGAGAAGACTGAAACATATCTGTAGAGGTCAAGAGAAAGCTTTTTGGGTATCCTATTATTGAACATCACTAACCTGAAACACTTCTTCAAATTTGGGGAATATAGGAAATTAGCTCCAACAAAAACAAATTCTTTCCGTAAGGCGATAAACAAAAATTACCGTATCAGTAAGTACAAAACAAAAATGATCTTAAGTAGCAGTAATGATGCTTCGTATTTCAGACATTATTATAAACACTGTATTTTAAGAAATCCGATACGACACACTTACCAGGGTATGTTCATAAACATAGTTATCAATAACATTTCCAAGGTTTGTTCCTTCATCCAACAGGCCAACGGAGTAGTTTGCATCGTCAATAAATCCTTTCATCTCAGCCGTATTCCACAAAGCCGAAAGTCATAAACCAGGAAAAACAAGAGACGGGCCACCAAGCCTTACGTCTGGGTCCTTAGAATATGCAACAAACTGTCAAAACAGAAGTTATTTCAAAGTCTGTATTATTTCATTAGTTAAACTTAATATATGAGCTGTCAGTTGGAGTGTGCTAATAAGAGGAACCTAATTTAGTGAAGAATGCGTAATCACTTACCATTTTCAGAAACACTAGATCACCAATATCCTTTCCTTAGTGCCCATTTTAAAGCAAATGTGAATTTATACACAAAAAGACAAGCTTAATATGACAATTTCTTGAGAAGGTAGCTGAAACATATGCAGAATATGTTACAAATCAACATCATCATCTTATTTACGTAGAGTTGCAGAGCCAGTCTTTTTTATTCATCTTGTTTTGTGGTTCTCCCATACAACAACTTTACTCATTTTAAGTAAAGAAAGCTGGCGAAATAAATGTCTGCAGGTAAGCAATCAAGAGAGTCTGAACTTCAATACACTGTCAGTCACGTAACCAGTGTGATACCAGGTTAACTGCAGATAAACGTCTTTAAGTAAAATTCTAGAGTAGGTGATGTGTAAACAACAGGAATGGGTGAAAGTGGAGGCTGACTTCAGGAGGACATCTGTAGCTCTGATAGAGACTATCTGGATCCCACACCACAAGCTACAACAGAACTAGTTCAATCAAGTTAACAATTAAGTCTCTTTGAGGTAAGCTTATTTGGTGAAAATGTTTCTGGAACATAAGTCAGAAAACCTAGTCCTGGCTTTGTCATTTAATAGCTGTGCAATCCAAGGTCAACTACTTCAAAAAACTGTTGTTTAAAAAAAAAAAATTACAATCACTTAAGTGCTGACTTGAAAGAGCTAGCTGACTGCCAGAAATGCAAGAATGTCACTGCAATTTGAAACTAGGTATAAGTTAGGGACCTATATATACATCATGAACATTTATTTACTAAGAACTCTGATTTTTTAAAAGGCATCATACTGAATCCAACTCTTCCCCAATCAAATAAAGTTTTCCTCTTTCTCCAAATCACTCACTGTCCTCTGGAGCAGCCCATACCTAAATTTATCTTCTTTGCTGAATTTACTGGTCCTTATTCCCTGGAGAAGGAAATGGCATCCACTCCAGTACTCTTGCCTGGAGAATTTCATGCACAGAGGAGCCTGGCAGGCTACAGTTCATGGGGTCACAAAGAGCCAGACACGACTGAGTGACTAACACATACACACACACTAGGTTACTTTAGGCAAGAAGTGAAGTCGCTCAGTTGTTTCCGACTCTTTGCGACCCCATGGGCTGTAGCCTACCAGGCTCCTCTGTCCATGGGATTTTCCAGGCAATAGTCCTGGAGTGGATTGCCATTTCCTTCTCCAGGGGATCTTCCCAACCCAGGGATCGAACCTGGGTCTACCCACATTGTAGACAGACGCTTTACCGTCTGAGCTAAAGATTTCTTTTAATATAAAGTCTATAAACATAACAAGTTCTCGAGACAGATGCTGTCGTCGCTCCTTGTCTGGGACTGATTTCTGGGTGCCACTTAATTTTAATGGACTTAGACCAGATCCTGGCAACATACACAGCTTTTCCTGCCTCTTTGATTACCCCCTTTCTCTTCCCCTCCCCGTGCTATATGCCAGAGTTCAGCTCAAGTGGAGGCCCTTGTCCTAAAAATGTACTTCATTTCAATGGTTCTCAAAAGTATCAGCTTTTTGGTTGCACCAAAATAATTTGTCAATAAGCCACAGCATTAGTCAATTTCATGAAATACACAAAATAATTTAAAAACAGTAACAGCTGTATTTCCAAGGAGTCAACTACATTCAGTTTACTGAGAAAATCTTAAGATTGTTATACCAGAAATGATTTAAATCTGTGCCTATAAAGTAGACATTTAGGCTTGAGGATACATGTTTATTTTAAGCAATGTAAGACCAATCAGAACATCGATTTTAGGGGGATATTCAACTGCACAAACGCAAACACAACGATAAAGGTTACACATTAAAAAAGATCATTTATCCTATTAATAATGAAAAATATTTAATCAAGATCTTTAACCTAGTGTTTCAGCTCATCAGATTCCTAAGTAGTTTCTACTCTCTACGCAGTATTTACCTGGGAACCTTATCAATTATGGACCATCACAGGCAACTGCTACCAAATGTAAAGTTCTAGTTTTTAAAGTCAGGACAAGAAGAACCTCAATTTCCTTCAGCTGGAGAGGGTTGGATGGCATCACTGACTCAATGGACATGAGTTTGAGTAAACTCAGGGAGTTGGTGATGGACAGGGAGGCCTGGAGTGCTGCAGTCCATGGGGTTGCAAAGAGTCAGACACAACTGAGCAACTGAACAGGGTTTACAGGAAGGCTAATTTTTCTCTGACATTATGATCCTAAATAGTTACAAAAACATCAGGTCCATTCATCCTAGTCTTGTCTGCTGAATGCCCACATTCTTCACAAATTTTTAGATTAAGTAAGGTTATGGTTATGTGAGTGAAAGTTGCCTAGTAGTGTCCACCTCTTTGTGACCCCAGGGACTGACTGACTATACAGTCCACGGGATTTTCAGGCCAGAATACTGGAGTGGGTAGCCATTCCCTTCTCCAGGGGATCTTCCCAACCCAGGGATCGAACCAGGGTTCGCCTAAGGATTTTTTCAAACTATTTTCAAACTACATAATCTACAGATTCAGTCAAATCTCACTACCTGCTAAACTATCTTAATCTAAAAGCAAACATTTTTTAAAGCAACGTGCCAAAAACTTTGTACAATATTCTCTTAACCCTCAAAAACCACTATATCAGTATTATTCCATTTTATTGAGGCACAGAAAAATCAGGCTAGCTTGGGAGATGCTGATGACAAAATTACAGGCATATCTTGGAGAAACTGCAGGTTTGGTTCCAGACCACTATAATAAAGTAAGTATCTCATTAAAGTGAGTCACATAAATTTTTTTGGTTTCCCCAAGTTCCGTTTATACTATCCTGTAGTCTATCCAGTGTGCAAAAACAACAACAACAACAAACCCCAAAGTTCCGTTTATACTATCCTGGAGTCTATCCAGTGTGCAAGAAAAAAAAAACCACCCAACAACCAACCCCACCATAAACCCCAATACACATACCTTAACTAAAAAATAATGCTCTTGGAAAAATGGCACCAACAGATTGCCAAAAATAAGGTTGCCACAAACCTTTAATCTATGAAAAATGCAACCTTTGCCAAGTGTAATAAGTTCAACACCACTCTCAGGCTCTTTGATAGAGACAATGACATCCCCAAATCAATTAACCATTTCTCAGACATATGAACTCTCACGGTTGTTAATAAACTCTACACTTTATTCATATATGGTACCAAAACATCCTATCATGCCTTCTTACAGTCTTCAAATCTTTCTTAAGACTAGTTTCTACATAACAACCTTGTTCCTTCTGTATCTCTTGCCTAAATTCTCAGGTAAACCCTAAACTTTTTTCCTTTTTTTAATCTTATCAATAGTTTACATGCAATAATGTACACCTTCATTCTGACTAATGTATATACCAGTATAACCACCACTATCATAAAGATAAATTTCTTCATGTCCTTTTGTCTACCTCAGGCAAACATCTGCTATCACTACAGACTCTTGTAGAAGTGAAATGATTTTAAATATTAATAGTAAAGGTCAAACTAAAACAGCTGACAAATAACTGTACTACCAATACAAATAAAAATATGTTAAAGTACTCCTTGCTCTGAAGGAAAGACTTAAGAGTGCATGTAGAGTGGCTGTATCCCCATCACTGAAACAGAACTCTCACTTCTGAAGTAGGGTTAGTTTACCAATCCCAATCTGACTCACAAAAGGACTGTGACAAAAAAATAAAATTTGCTACACTGGTAGGACTGACAAAAAGGATTTGGGGACTAACACACTTGAAACCACTAAAACAAGGTGTCAACATAGTCTTTTTTACTTCCTTAATTATACTGAGCACTGCAATAACAGTTGATTAAAACCAATTTAATAACATCTATCCTTAAAAGATGGTACATGTGGAGCTCCATCTTGGTTTATCTTCTCAGATGCTCCCTAGGAAGGTCTTGAGATTCCTGGCGCATGGTAGGTGCTGAGAAACAGACGGCCCAAGGACAACTGATTCTAAGAATGGGAGTTTTGAAACTTAAAGGTTTGTGGTGGCAACAGCAAGGAATGCCCTATAGTGTGTTGGAAAAAAAGGTCCATCTTTCACATCTTAAAAGGAGCCAAAACCTTGATATACACAAGTGACTCACATGTAAAAGCAAAAGCCAGTTAAAAACTAAAAGCCATGTCCAGAAAAAACTGTTTTCTCAAAAGAATCCACCAAACACAAAAACCTTCAGGAAAGCTAGTTTCTAACAAATTTTAAGCCAACAAATCCGGTGCTCAAATGAAACATTCACTTGGAAGCCCAGTATTTCCACCAACTGAAAAGGCTTAAGTAGGTGGATAAGCGTAGGCTGATCTTGCTTGAATCTTTCCTACGCCCAATCTCACTGAAGCAGTCCTAAAAAGCAGTTCATAATCATACCCTCAGAAGTCTATGCTTGCAATTTTCTTCACATGTAAGCAAAAACAGTTTAAAGTTCACTGCTGCAAAAAGGCTTATGTGCTACATTTCTGCTTTACAAGACACTGAAGTAAAGAAATATTTGACTGAAATATTTTCAAGAGGCATACAGTTACTTGGTGATAACATTAAACCAAAAATCTGACACAGCATGTTCTAGGGAATTAGAATGAAAGTAAGAGTGTATGTGTTGGGGGTGAGCAGAGTTTATTCTATGCCAGATTCGCCAAGTTAATCCACAAAACAGAGAATTTCCAGGAATCTCTCTGTTAAGAATGCAGACTTAAGGACTTTCCTGGCGACCCAGTGGTTAGGACTCTGTGCTTCCACTGCAGGATGCCCAGGTTTGATCCTGCAAGCTAGGTGCAAGGTAAAAAAAAAAAGCAGTAGACTCAAACCCAAGTGATACCAAACCCCCTCACCTTGATCCAACCCAACACACTGTGCCTTTTTAAAAAATGGTGTATAAATCAGAAATAGGACTGATTTACTCATTTCAGCATGTTATAGACCACTATATACTACAGCCTAGTGTTGCTGGACATTGATTTATTTTCACGTTAAACTTAACGAAATTTACTCCATTTAAATCTTAGGTTCTCCTTAAAATGCTTTGTAACTTAAGAGCAAATCCATTTTTAATAGACGCTCCCAAATTTATTATCAACAGACCCGAGAACGTGCTCTCTACTCACAAGAGCCTTTAAGCTATTTTCACAAACAAACATCTTAATATATGGTGAAAGAAGGCTCAGCTTATTTTACACTAATACAATTGCTGCAATCACAATACTACATTTATAATAAGTAATTTCTTCTTGGACATCATAGCTAGGAAGAAAAAAGTGTTTAACAGTCCTTATTTACACCTTCATATTGGTGTGTTTTGATAATACATTTTTTAGGAAGAGCTGCCAAGGAAAGAAAAGGCTCCCAAGAACCACACTGCTCCCTAGAGCCTTCAGGAGGTCATGAGTCCTCACGTCATCAAGAGGGAAGCTCCAAGAGGAGGGGCTGCAGCAGCTGGGCACTTGCTTTGTTACACACCTGCTACAAAGGCTTCTACAGTTGACTGTACTTCAGAAGAAGCTGATACATCTCTCAAATAATCACAAGATAATTCTGGCAGCAACAGCCCACTTGACACCAAGCTGGATGAATAGGAGTCTAGGACTTCTGAAGTGAAGACCTCCCTGGAAGTAGAACAGGGAGAGCTGAAAAGTTGAGAGTACTGTTTCAGAGACATCTAAGCAGGAAACCCAACCTTAACACATCACCAGTTTCTAAAAGGAGTTTTACTCATTAAAAATGAGAATGTAAGATATTTTGAAATGTACACTATTACTATTACCCTGGAGAAGCCTAAGGCTATTTCTACCTTTTTAATTATTTTTGCATAAACATTTGATGACTTAGTACTCAGCTCACAGCTTTAAAACTGGACACAATGCAGGACTTCCCTGGTGGCCCACTGGTTGAGACTCCACGCTTTCACTGCCGGGAGTGTAGATTCCAACCCTAGTCAGGAAACTAAGATCTCTCTTGCAAAAAAAAAAAAAGCTGTCAAAAATCACCTTTGCCTTCTACATCTCACAAAAAAATGTTACTTACCACACAGAGTACTTTTAGAAATAACTGGTCACAAGAGCAGACGGATGACATTGGCACTAAAAATATGAGGTCTGGAGCAGGCCTCCAGGAAGGCAGCTCCAGGAAGCCACATACCAGAACTGGTAGGTAAGATGGGCCAATAAATCTGTGTGATCATATGCCCATATAAAAATTTTCCATGCTGGATCAAAAATAAGTGATGGATTAAAAAAAAAAGTGATGGATAGTAACAGCCTATTTTGAATACTTAGGATATCAAGGGCAATGGCACCCCACTCCAGTACTCTTGCCTGGAAAATCCCATGGATGGAGGAGCCTGGTGGGCTACAGTCCATGGGGTCGCACAGAGTCGGACACGACTGAGCGACTTCCCTTTCACTTTTCACTTTCATGCACTGGAGAAGGAAATGGCAACCCACTCCACTGTTCTTGCCTGGAGAATCCCAGGGACAGGGGAGCCTGGGGGGCTGCCGTCTATGGGGTCGCACAGAGTCGGACACTTAGCAGCAGCAGCAGCAGCAGGATATCAAAACAGGGGTTGCTTTCATTGACAGTAAGAGGAAAGCCAATAATGACAATAAATACCCTTTAGTTTCTTTTTCAGGTGATAAGGTTGAAAAAAACTTTAGAGTAAGAACACTAAGGTGACTGTTGAAGAATTACTTGAAAAAAAAAACAAACAAACAAACCATAAGACAAGAACAAGAATAAGAATGAACAGGAAAGAGATAAAGGGGTGACACACAAATCCTAAAGGAAATTAGCCCAACAGGCTAAGTTTGAAATGCTCAGGTAAAAGCTGCTCAATGCAAAATGCTTCCCATTAAACTCTATAATACATCTTAATGAGAAAGGAATTTCACAGCAATATACTATTGCAGGTGATTTACAAGATTGACAAGATTTTTTTTAAGATCACCTTAAAAAAACAAGTGTCTTGACTATTTGACGTGAAGACTAAGTTTTTTTCTAGAGCAAGTGTGTACCTGTACAGAAGTAAACTATGTAAATCCTTATGGTAATTAAAATGTAATAACACTGCAGATAACTACTGTAATGCAACATGAACACCACCAAATACATAATCATGTTCCGAGCTTTCTAGTTTTCCTGGTTCAGCACAGGGAAATTCCCTTTAAACAAATGCACTGAACTACTGTTTTGAGTACCCAAGGGCAGATCTCACTGCCACCTCACCAAGAGGAAAATTTATTTTTACTATACAAATCACATGTACATTACAATTACTGCACTAAACACCAGGTAAAGAGGACTGAATACCTTAGAAGTCCCTGCACACCATTACTGGGTAGTTGTGGTTGCATCCCCTCATCCCCTATAGAATAAACATGTTCAGACTTTTCTAATCATCATTCCCCTGTTATTTAATCTTTTTATTCCCCTATGTGCCCATAGAACATTGGCTGTATTGGTTTTGAACCATGAATGGAATCACTGTTGTTTTCCTACTATAACTTCTTTTGCTCAACTTGAAGTTTCAGTTCCTTCACACAGACAGACAGGACTGGAGTCTGTTAATTTTCACTGCTGTGCACTATTCTTTATAGATACACAACAGGACCTATGGGCTGTATTGTTTATAAACATATGTGAAGTAGCTCAGTTGTGTCTGACTGTTTGCGACTCCATGGACTGTAGCCTCCCAGGCCCCTCCGTCCAAGGGATTTTCCAGGCAAGAATACTGGAGTGGGTTGCCATTTCCTTCTCCAGGAGATCTTCCCATCCCAGGGATTAAACCCAGGTCTCCCGCATTGTAGGCAGACGCTTTACTGTCTGAACCACCAGGGAAGCCCTAAACACCATATAATCTCTTGCTATTATTTATGTACCCAAGAGAAGCATTACTCAAATTATGCTCCACAGGACTTCTCTGGTGATCCAGTGGTTAAGACTCTGTGCTCCCAATGCAGAGCGTCCAAGTTCAATCCTTGGTCAGGGAACTAGACACACACTGCAACTGAAAGATCCGGCCTGCCACAACTAAGACTCGGCACAACAAAATAAATATTAAAAAAAAAAAGTGATCTGCAAACTAGCTGATCCACAAATTAACAGCCAAGTAGTGTGCTACCTGACATTCTGCCACAGAGTCCATCTTACTGACCGGGAGGAGTTCAGGGAGCATCGGTCTAGGTGCTGCAGTCTAGTGCCACATACCTGGGAGTGAAACTGCTAGTCTGTAGAGAAAAACTGTTTTTAAGCCTTTTGTTCATTTTCCTATTCTGTGTGTGTGGGGGGCGGGGGTGGTCTTTTTCTTTTCTTCCCTTTTTTTTACTGACCTATAGGAGCTCTTCCAGAACTTAGGATAGCAAATCTCACTTTGAGTTTTAGTTTGCTATCAGTAGCCGTGTTGAACATACTAGGACATCCCAGCCTGCTTTTGGTCATGTTAAATATCACATGGCAATTATACTGAATCCTGATGATTAGCTAAGATATACTAATTTAGCAGCTCTTAACAAACTGGGCACTGAAGGATCTTTGTAATAAAAAACAAGAGATAGGGAATTTCCTGGCAGTCCAGTGTTTAAGACTCTGTTTCTACTGCAGAGGCCATGGGTTCAATATTTGGTTAGGGAACAAAGGTATCACAAGAAAAGTGTAGCCAAAAAATAACCCATAGTCATATATTTAATGGAAGCCTAATATTAATTTCAGTCTGATGAGCACATAAAGACAGCAGGGAGCTTGACTTTAAGAACATGCTAGGCAATGGAAGAATTCTTCAACAAGAATATGAGACTGAAAAGCCTCTACAGTTGAGGAACAGCTTTTTACTAGACAAATCTAAGGAGAAATATGAGAGTGTATAATTCCTATGATTCTTGATATTTTAAGATTAATACAACTAATACTACTCACATTCATGGCAAAATTATCCTAAAGTGATGTTGTCCAATAGAATTTTCTGTGATGATGTGTCACCATCCAAAACAATAGCCATGAGTCATATATAGTTCCCAAGCACTCAAATGCATCGAGCATCTGAACAACTGAATTCATTCACAAGTTTACAAAACTAGACAATAAAGGAAAAAAAGTCAAAACTTCACACGTAAATCCTAGAGAAATGAAATGCATGCTTACGTAAGATAATAAAGGTGGGAAAAGTTTAGAGCAGAGCATTCCAGAAGAGTTTATCATCTTGGGTACTGTTACAAGTCATTCAGATACAGGCATTGAAGACCTCGTGGTGGCTAGGTATGGTTTGGGCAGACTGAACATCATCAGCCTAATCCTTCGCAACTCAGCATGCTGTATAAGTATTTTCTATTCATGCCACAATGTTCTTCACATTATTCACTGGATTAGAAAAAAAGGATGGGCAAATCGCCTTTTCAGTTAGCTTGTGACAAATTGCTTAATTAAGTGTGCACAGATGACCCTGGAATGGAGGTGAAGGACAAAAGGATCTGTGTTTTCTAGTAGGTGAGAGCATTTCACTTGCAACAGCTCCTTATGCTGGTCTGAACAATTGGCCAGCCTAAAAGCAGCCTACAATTTACCTAGATTTTATAGTTTATAAGACACAGTTTACACAATATCTTATTTACTCCTAATCAAAAGAATTAAGTATCTCAAAATGCTTTTTTTCAGGGCAAAGAACCCCAAACTCAAAAAACTCTGAAATTAAGACTTAAGAGAATGTAATGGAATACACAGATTGGTAGTGACTTTAATTTTCTCAGCTCAACTATCTTCTGTCATAAACACAAGAACCATTTTATTCCCCTTTAAGAATGGTCTACACTGCCTGCTACTCTACTTGGCCCTCCCAGGATTGCCTAAAGAAATAGTACCATGTCCCCCAAACCCTGTTTTATACAGTAACAGGCTATTATTCCCATTGGGCTTATACAGAATGCTTTTTTTGGGGCACTACTTTACACAGGCAATAAGGTACCACTGAATACTGCTCTTTGCATGCCAAGGGGATACACTTACTTTAAAAACTAGTCCCTAAACTAGTGTTTCAATGATAGCTTTATTCATCACTGTGATTGTTGATGACTATCAATAATCATTAATAAAAATTCTGAATCGACTTGCATCACAGAATCTTTAAATTACCCTAACTATTCTCCATAAAGAGCCAAAAACATGCCCTTCCTACTGACAACAGTAAAACACAAAGGAATAGCTCCATGCAGTAAATTCATAAAGAGCATTTTATGTCCCTAATTAATTTCAATTGAGGTAAGGCAGCCCCTTTTAAAGCATGAGAGAACATGAATACTTAAAACAGGAGAAAGAACATGAATACTTAAAATTTTAAGGCTCCATCTAGATAAATCAATTAATCGAATCCCTTTTCCATTCTTATCAATAGGAACAAAACATTAAAAGGAATATACTAATAATCTGACTTCGTCATTAGATCTGCTAATAGAAGCTGCTGGTTAGGAGAATTTGGTTTTCTAAAACAGTCTTTAGAATTTTTGCACTGGGCTGATCTATTAATCATAATTGGAGCTCTAGTTAAAATAACTTGAAAAATCTAGCCCACGGAAAAACTACTGCAGCATAGAGTCTAAGAAATTTAAAAGGCAGTCCAAAGTTTTTCTACAATTTGAGCCCTTCATTAATCAGAGATATCAGTTAAGCATTAAGATATACAGAGCTCACACATAACACTACACACTACTCAAAAGAAAAAATTTAATATGTAAGCAATTTATAAAGTTTCTAGATACTTAATTACTATCTAAAAATTCAGATGACTACCTGATTTGAAAACCTAACTCTAAAAGTCAATCCTAGAGCTTAGACCACCTGCAAAGTAATCCTATTGGAATATTGGGAGTTATGTGCTGCGGCTGCTAAGTCGCTTCAGTCATGTCCGACACTCTGTGACCCCACAGATGGCAGCCCACGAGGCTCCCCCATCCCTGGGATTCTCCAAGCAAGAAAACTGGAGTGGGTTGCCATTTCCTTCTCCAATGCATGAAAGTGAAGTGAAAGTGAAGTCGCTCAGTCGTGTCTGACTCTTCGAGACCCCATGGACTGTAGCCTACCAGGCTCCTCCGTCCATGGGATTTTCCAGGCAAGAGTACTGGAGTGGGGTGCCATGTCCTTCTCCAGTTGGGAGTAAAATGCAGTTCAAATAGAGCTTATTTAACTATACATTTTGCAGTGCTATGTGCCAACTGTTTTCCACGAAGGCCAGTGTGTTAAGTCTTTTGAATGACTTAAATGTTTTCAAATAGTATTGTTGCTCCACAGGAAACAGCTCAGGATTTCAACGTCTAGTACCGCAAAACTGCTATTGATAAGGACACTTCTGGAATGTAATATTTCTCTTGCCATCTTTACTAATTATAGTCAAGAAATCTTTGGGTATAGATAGCTTTCTGACTTCAAAATTTCTCAGATTTTAGAATAGCAATTTAATCTATATACTTTTAATATATTATTTAACAGTCTCCATGAGGCTGAGTCAACATGCTTATCAGAATACTTCTGCAGCAAAATTCAGGAATATTAGCACTAAATGGGATAAGTCAAAATAAAAATAGCTTCAAATTCAGCTCAGATTCAGGTCAACTTTTTGTTCTCAAATCAGGTTAGGTCATATCAAGGAAGCTGTAATTTTTTTTTTAACCTTTTGATTTTAGAATTATATGATTAAGAGATTGTGGCTGTAGCAAAGTACTATGAATTAAAGTTTCATTTAATATACACTGTACTTGGGCAGAATAAATAAGCCAGTCACTCTGGCTGCCAGAACCTGCAGAATGAATACTGCAATGGCGCCCCACTCCAGGACTCTTGCCTGGAAAACCCCATGGAGGGAGAAGCCTGGCAGGCTGCAGTCCATGGGGTCGCTGAGAGTCAGACAGGACTGAGCGACTTCCCTTTCCCTTTTCACTTTCATGCACTGGAGAAGGAAATGGTAACCCACTCCAGTGTTCTTGCCTAGAGAATCCCAGGGGTGGAGAAGCCTGGTGGGCTGCCGTCTATGGGGTCGCACAGAGTCGGACACGACTGAAGCGACTTAGCAGCAGCAACATTTTCTATCTGTGCCTATAACCACAACACCTCCATACACAAAAAAGCAGGAAATTATAGACTTTCTGAATTCTACAGTATTAATTACCCTACAGACTTTTCCTTAAGCTGAATCATTTATCAATGTATGAACTCACCGACATTGGTTTCTCAAGTCTAAGAGGAAATACTACTAGAAATATGACATATAATGCAAAGTTAAGTTTTCATTAAGAGAGACTTGAAATAAAAGAAGTCATCCTTTAATACGGTCTTGCTTAAAACAAGAAGCTTGCTATGAAATTTCCACCTTAGAATCTACCTCTGACTATGGAATCAAGTATACCCCACCCAGAAAAGTTTTAAATCTTCAAGCCAACTTAGGAGAAAATATCAGATATGCTGGAAGTAGAATAGATGACTAATAAAATGTAAGAACTAACTGGCTTGGCACTGAATTGGTGACAACTATACTTCCTTTTAATATGCATACAAGCCACTTGGTTAAAATGCTTATTTCTGATTTAGGTCTGGGTGGAATCCAGTGTCTGCAGTTCTATTCTAGGTTATGCTAATGTTCCAAAGACGACACTGTATTAACAAAGCATGATTAAAATACTCAAAAAAAGAGAAATCAACCTATTTAGGGTTAAAGGAACTGTTCTAGTTTGATTTTCTCAGCTGTGATTTAAAAAATAAGCAATTTGCTCAAATTCACATAGCTAGAAGACCAGTATGGGAAACTCCCCAATCTGGATTTTAAGTCAGTAGAACTTTTCAGAAATCATTTTTCTCTCTGTTTAAGACTTAAAAAACAAAATGTAAAACTGTAATTTGAGGTTAACAGTAAACGTATTGAAAAGGTTTCCTTTAACATATACTATCCAATTAGATCTCTTTCTTAAAATTTTCTTGTGTTACTCCCTCCAGGTTCTCTAGCCCACTTAAAAACACCCAAATCTCAACACCTAAACCCAAATTTCAACAGCTAAAAAAAATCTACAAATAATAAAACAATTTAATTAATGACCCACACAAATTGAGCAGCATACATTCAAACACTTTACTATGAAACTGCATTCTGCACAGAGGTTTAATTCAAAGTTAAATCCATACACAGAAAATCAAGTAAGCAAAGTCAAAAACTATTCTTAAAAATCTCTTGGGAAGGCAGTATGCTGGGAGCTAAGCATGCATCATCATCTCTCAATAAGACCTTTGGAAACAACCAGTTTTTCCACCAGATGAGTATTACACATTTTGTGAAAAAGAATATAAACTCTAGAAATCACACGGTATCTGGCAAGAAGCTCATAACCAGAAAACAAGAATTAAGATTCACCTCTTAAATGCAATGCTTTAGGATAGTGCTCTGGTGAGTGGAATGGAGAGTAGAATCTTTTACTATATTTAAAAATAAATTTTCTTTTCTGACCTAAGCCCAAATACTTGAATCTACCAAATTAAATGGTTGAATGGTGTGATGTTACCACCCACATTTAATTAAAAAAATAAAAAACCATCTCTCCAACTTAAATTAAAATCTGGACTAATAAGATTTAATTGAAATTTAGCCTGCAGTATATACTTAAATATAGTAATAATGTGCACAACTGAATCAACTATATGGGTAAGTAGGGAAGTTCCTTGATAGCCTAGTGGTTATGATTCCAGGCTTTCTCACTGGCATGGCCTGGGATCAACCCCTTGTCAGGGGAACTGATATGGCACAAGCTGCAATGTATGGCCCAAAAATAGTTGGGGAAGGAGTAAGTGGTAAATACAATTTAGAGTTCTGAAAAGACTGAACAAGAACTCTCCTTTACTTCTACTTTACAAGACCCTCCCTCAGCCTCTGCACAGATGTGAAAATACTTACATGGACAAGTTAGGAGATGGAACCCCCCTATCATCAGCTAGGTTCCCAAGGTGGCTCAGCGTTGAAGTCGAACTGTTCTCTATACAGCACTTCTCCTAGGCCCTCTGGGTAGTTGTATACTTGGTCAGAAAGTTCGCCCTAAAGAAGAAAATACATAAGTCATATGTTAAAAAATGCTAGGTTGTGCTTCAAGAAGGTTAAGTTGATGTAAAGATTAAGTTCAGGAAGAAGTTTCAGTTTGAAGTGTTTCATTAAAGCACATTACACAAAATGATGTTTTCAAAGGGTTTATCACAGTATCAAATGCTGTTTTTATACAGTAAGCATTTCCAAGCTGCAAGAACACAAAACTGAATTTGAGGTCATGGTCACCTTACAAGTGGCTCTACCCCACTCAGTTTCCAGGCTTCACTCAATTTCATTTTTGGTTTTACTTACTCCAAAACCCAAATTTGTAAGTGGCCTAAAATTTTTAAATGTACAAGTGCTCTCACTAACCTAACATATATGCAAGATTTTAAATGTATATCTAATAATCTGAAACTAACCAGAATCTTTCCTTTACTCTCCAAATTCCAAGTTTTTCTTTGCTTAAGTATAAAATCCTACTATGTATTAAAAAGAAAAACATTTTTTGTGACTTAGCTAGTACACTATGTATACCTGTGAAATAACTTTTGAGACCTGCCTTACATATCTGACAAGTAACAGATGTTTACCTCCTTCTCATTCCTAACCTATTTACATCTAAGTCACTCTACTATCACTAGGAACAACATATGAATGTAAACATGCTTGGCACTCTACAAAATGATAATTAAGTTTTAGAAATGGTTTTTACCTATTAAGGTTTGACTGAACAGACTTATCACCTCTAACCTAAACAACTAAACCTACACTTCTATTTGTACTTCAGTGATTGCTATTTTAAAGTAATATAACCTGACAGTATTTCTAGAAGATGGGGGTAAGAATGAAACCAGAAAAATGATGAAACGTAGGAATCATAAGAATCCAAGATTTCAGAAGCACTCTAGATACATCTTCAGTATATCTCATATCTCAACCAGGATAGAGGCAGCCTTAGGGGAAGTAAAACGTTCTTCCAAACTACTAGGGGTATCCTGATCACATACTCAATGACACTTAGAGATAATTAGAAAAGAATCCATATCAACAGTGACTATTAACATCACATTAGATTCCAACTAAATACTCCAAAACAAAGGTTCCAATTCTCCCCAAACCAACGTGATTTCAGTGAATTAAAAGCCATCGCCACTGGAGACAGAGAGTGAGTTTATTCTCAACTATTCTTCGGAACAGGATAATTATCCTAGCTGAGATATCCCCTCCCCCACACATATCAGTAGCTATTTTGTTGCTCAGTGCAACTTAAGAGCAGTCCTGTGAAATGTTAATGACATTAAACTTCAGAAATTCATGTTCTTCAGTAGTATCTCTAAAACATTTCCACCTAACAGAAAAGATACTAGTAGGAAATGAAGGCTCTGAATTTCGAAAGGCACGTTTTAATATAAATAAAGGGGGCACAGGGTCATTTACTTACAGGATAAACAGAATGTTCATTTGTACAGTCAAGATTAACCAACCATAAGAGGAGGTTAAATAAAAATATGAGCGGGGGCGTGGAGAAGACACAGGGAATGCTTAATTTTTCTCATTTAGAGTGGTGTTTATATCAGTTGGATCATGTACAACACTGCAATCAAATCTCTTAGTTGATTGAAGAGAATGTCCCTTGCTATACTATCTTGGCAAATAGCACAGAGAGAACTAGAGTTAACTGAGTCAGCAGCTGACCAATAAAAAGCACTAAAAACCTCCCATCACTTTGACAGTAACTACCCAGAAACTTAGTAACCCCAAATTTATCAGTATGACTCACCTTACACTGCCTTTATCAATGATTTTGGTATTCTTTCCAAAACTCCAAAACCCCAGCCTAATCATGAGAAAAATTATCAAACAAATTCAAATGGGGGACATTTTATTGGATATTTGGCTGGTACTTCTCTAGACTGTCAAAGACAGGGCAACTAAATGCAATGTGGCACCTTAGATTGGCCTCTAGACAGAAAGGAAATTAAAAACTGATGAAATCCAAAGAAAATCTGGAGTTTAGGTGGTAGGCATCTGGTCCCATCACTTCATGGCAAACAGATGGGGAAACAGTGGCTGACTTTATTTTGGGGGGCTCCAAAATCACTGCAGATGGTGACTGCAGCCATGAAAACAAAAGACGCTTACTCCTTGGAAGCAAAGTTATGACCAACCTAGACAGCGTATTAAAAAGCAGAGGCATTACCGTGCCAACAAAGATCTGTCTAGTCAAGGCTATGGTTTTTCCAGTGGTCATGTATGGATGTGAGAGTTGGACTATAAAGAAAGCTGAGCACAGAAGAATTGATGCTTTTGAACTGTGGTGTTGGAGAAGACTCTTGAGAGTCCCTTGGACTGCAAGGAGATCCAACAAGTCCATCCTAAAGTTAATCAGTCCTGAATGTTCACTGGAAGGACTGATGCTGAAGCTGAAACTCCAGTACTTTGGCCACATGATGTGAAGAGCTGACTCATTTGAAAAGACCCTGATGCTGGGAAAGATTGAGGGCAGGAGAAGGGGACAACAGAGGATGAGATGGTTGGATGGCATCACCGACTCAATGGACATGAGTTGGATAAACTCCCGGAGTTGGTGATGGACAGGGAGGCCTGGCATACTGCAGTCCATAGGGTTGCAAAGTGTCGGACAGGACTGACCGACTGAACTGAATGTATCAAAGTCAGTTTCTTAATTTTGACAAATGTACCACTTCTTATAAGGTAAACTAGGTGAAAAGTATTAATAACTCTGTATTATCTTTGTAACTTTTCTGCAAATCTGTAATTATTCCAAAATAAAGTTGTTTAAAGAAAAAAAAAAAATCAAGCAAGGTATTCATATAACCGACCACTACTCAGCAGTTAAAAGGAACAATTTACTGGTGATCGCACTATGGATGAATATCAAAAACCTTCTGAGTTAAAGAAACCTTTCACACAATATATGTTTCATTTATATGGAAGCTCTAGAATAGACTTCCATAATAACTAATCTATGGTTAATAAAAAGAACAGTGAATGCCTTTATGGGTAGTGAGGGATGGAGCTTGAAGGGGCAAAAGAGAAGTTTCTGGGTTTGATGGCACTTTTCTCATCTTTGATAAAGGTTTGTATTACACAGCTGTATTTTTGTTAAAACTCGTCAAATGGTATATTCAAGACATGTGCTTTTTGCTGTTATGTAGAATTTACCCAATTTTAGAGAAATACTTAAACAGTGTTAGACTAATGATATGTGTATACTGAAGTTGAAGGGGTAAAGTGTTCTGGTGTCTCCAACTTACTTTAAAATACACAGAATAAAGATTGATGAATGAATAGAGCAATTACAAGTAAAGCAAAATGTTAATCGTTTACTGAATCCAGGTGAGGGTACAATTCTTACTCTCCATGTTTGAAAATGTTTAAGTTGAACCTGAGTGGCAAGAGGGACGGCACTGATTACTTGATTACGGTACCTTCCGTTATCACCTATGACCATCAGGAACCTTTATCTTTCCTACTAACTCTTCAGGGCTTATTTGCCTTCATAACCAGCATCTGCATCCTATATTTGCAAAAGAAATCAAAGGGTTGGCAGGGCTCTGCCCTATAGTCATTTGCCGTATTTCTGCCAGGCTCATCTATAACAACCTTTCCTCATCACATATCGACTCTCTCCCTTGAGCCTTCAGGTTCCCATCCAAGCAGGAGGCTGAAGGGTGGAAACACGACAGGACACAAAATATCTTAATGTGCCCACGATGCAACCACAAAATCCCGTTAAAGCTGCTGAAATATCCTGGGGCCGTTAACAGTGCGCCCGACCTTTTCAGGTTGCCGAACCAGTAGCTTAGCCAAAGAAACACACGTTTAGGATATACACTGGGTAAGGCTGTTAAAACACCACCGCTGGTGGAAACTGTTAGCCGCTCAGTCGTGTCCGACTGTTTGCGACCCCAAGGACTGTAGCCCGCCAGGCTCCTCTGTCCATAGGGATTCTCCAGGCCAAGAATACTGGAGTGGGTTGCCATTTCCTTCTCCAGGGGATCTTCCCGACCCAGGGATCGAACCTGGGTTCCCTGCATTGCAAGGCAGATTCTTTACCCGTCTGAGCAACCAGGGAAGTACTGAAACACCACCGTTAACTGCCAAAATAGTACTGGATAAGCCATCCAAGCCTACCGCTCTCCCTCTCTCGGCCCGGGAATCGTGGAGCGGACGGGAAAACGAAGCCATGGTGACTAATCCTTGGGCTCCAGGAGGCGGCCCAGGGTGAGTGAAGGCGACTCGGCCCAATCGCCAGCGCCGCAGGGGGCGGGGCGGTAGCCCCGACGCTTCCAGAAGGGGCCAAAGGCCTCTTGCTCGCTACCTGACACCGGGGTTTCCCCGCCGCCGGGCCCCTTGGCGGCGTCAACTTTCCTCCGGCAGAGAGGGGAGGGCCGCGCTCTCCGCACCCTCAGGCACCCGTCCTCCTCCGGCAGCTGTCACAGGAGGCCGGCGCCGGGCCCGCCCCGCTCCATTCATAACCTAAGGCCGCGGCGGTTGCAGCCGGCCGCGCCGCCAGCCCGGGATCCCGAGACGAAGGCGCGGCGCGGCGCGGCGCCGCTCAGGGCCGGGCGGCGGCACCAGGGCCCTCGGGGCTGCAGCCCGGCCCCCTCCCCGGAAACAGCAATGCACCACGGGAGCGGGGTGGGGGCCGCCTGCCGCCGGGAGGCGACGCCGAGCCCCGCGGCGGCGAGACCCCCGAGCGCGCCCCCCAGTCCACACACACGCACACGCCCCCTCGCCCCAACCGCGGCCGCTCGGGCCTCGGCTCGGCGGCCACCCGAGGCGCGCCAGCCGCCCCAGCCCGCCGCGCCGCCGCCGAGCCACCGGCCGCCGCCGCCGCCGCCACACACGCCGCCGGCCGCCATGTTCGAGGTGGCCGGCCGCGGGGACGCTGCGGAGGAATGCCGGACGGTCGGCGGGGCCCAGCCGGAGGCGGCCGACAGCTTCCCGAGGCCGACCCACCCCCCGGCGCCTCGGCCCAGCCCGCGCTCCTAGGGTCACTACTCACGTGAGATAACGGCCCAAAGAGTCGGGTAAAGCGTCTTCTCTTTTTCGGCGGAATTTTTAAAGAGGGATGTGGTTACCTTGAGCAGAAATACCCAAGGCGGCCTGGGCCATAGGCTGCGGGGACGACGTGGGGGGGAAGCGCGGCACCGACACCAGCTGTGCAGCAGCGGCGGCGGCGGCCGAGGGAGAGAAATGGAACAACGGCGCGGGCAGAGGAAGAAGAAAGGCGAGAGGGCTGGGTGCGGAGAGGATTCGGCCTCGTCACACCGCAGAGCCGGAGAGCGAGAAAGGATGAGAAGAGGCAGAGAAGGCGGAGGGGGGGCGGGGGAAAAAGGAAAAAAGGAAACACACAGCAACCCAGCGAAGAGCCAGCGAGTGTGGGAAGGCGGCGCCGGCAACGCCAGGCTTTATACTGAGGGGCGGGGCTTGGTGACGTCACAGTCAGCCGCGCGAGCCGGACGGCGCGGGGCCGCGGCGCTGAGAGAAGGGAAGAGGGCGGAAGAGAGAGGGGCCCGGCGCGCGGCGAGCCGAAGCGGGTGGGGCGGGGCGACCCCGCGGTGCAGGTGCCTGTCTCCCCCGCCCTCCGCCCCCGGCCACTTCCCGCCCTCCACCGGTTCCCCGGCCCGTGGAGGGCCCGCTGCGCGGACGTGGGCGGGCAGGGGAGAAGGGAGGCGACCTGGACTGAGCGCGGCGTCGCCCGCGTCCCCGACGCCCGGGCGCCTGCGCTCACGCCCGAGGCGGGCCGGGGCGCTTTGGGAGCTGGGCCCGGCGGTCGCGGCGCCAAGCGCGGTCCGGGCCCGAAGCTGGCGCGACGCCTGCACTGCCTGGAACCTGCTCTGCCTGGAAGAGGGTGAAAGAGGGGGGCCACCCCTGGAGCTTCCCGCCCCCCTACCTCCCCGAGAGCTCTCCGCTTTTTGCGGCCTCTGTAGGCTACGCCTGGGGACTGGCCTCCCGGGTGAAGCTCCAGCCCCCGCGGGATGCGACGCTCCTTTTTTTGGGAAGCGAGTTCCTAAGGGCTAGAACGGCTCGGCCCGGTGTTCGGGTGGTTGCAGGGGCTCGTGACCGCGTGGGCATGTCCCCAGTGTCCGCACGTTGCAGTGGGGTGCAGTAGGGTTTTTTTTTGTGTGTTTTTTTTTTTTGTTTTTGTTTTTAAGGAGTGTGGCTTTTATGGCTTTCTTTTTAGAATGGTTGAGGCCAGCCGACCCGGTCCTTATTCATGAAGGACCTGTATTGGAGAGGGCATCACCGACGTTACAAGGGCACAGTACTTCAATTCCCTACGTCTCATTGCCCGGTCATTTTAATTTTACTGCTGCTGCTAAGTCATTTCAGTCGTGTCCGACTCTCTGTGACCCCATAGACGGCAGCCAACCAGGCTCCCCCGTCCCTAGGATTCTCCAGGCAAGAACACTGGACTGGGTTGCCATACAGAGCAAACTTATTTTTACTGGGGAGCCTAGAACGACCTACATGGCTTTTAGTTTATTCTCATGTTTTTAAAATGTCTTCGCGCTCCCCATCAGAAACCCTGAGTCCTCCCGTGCTAATGCCTTGCAACTCAGACGCAATGGCACAAATGAAATATATATTGACACACACTCCAAAATCTTTGCGATAAAGACAGACTTTTTTCCACTGGCATTTCCCGACCATCTGTTTACTTTGTAGCACTGTGCTTGCTACAAATCAGATATGAAAGGAAGAGAGAGCTTTCCTGGGTAGGAAAGTAGCAATGCTGAATATAGGCTCTGAGGTGAAAGTACTAGGTTAAAATAGGGGCTGTGGACTCTTCCCGATTTCATATTTCCATATTTCACTGTGCTGTCTCTTGGTTTTCTCTTTCATTCCTTAAAAATTCTTTTCGTTTCAGAACATTTACAAGCACAGCACTTTACTAGACCCCCTGCTGGAGGGAGGAAGGCTAGAAATGAATACACTTGAAATCTTGATAACAGTCTAGCAGGGGAACTAACACTACATCAAATAAGTAATTGTTGTAAACAGATAAAATGCTGTGTGGAATCTAGTGAAAGGGGGAAATAACCGCAGCTCAGTGAAAGAAAGGCTACTGGGGAAAGGTAGAGATTTTGAGAGCAGACACTCCAGATATGGGAAATAAGTGACTTTGAGAGCAGATATTCCAGGCAAGGGAACTACGTAAGAAAAGGCACAGAAATGGGCCAGTTCATTTCTGGCTTTCTGGCTCCAGCATAGGTATGGTTGCAAATGAGATTGAAAAGGAGGGTGAGGTGAAACCTAGGGATCATAGCTTGGACTTCATTTCGGAACCATTTAATTGGGGACATGATATACTCAAAAGTTTTTTTTTTAAGATTTCTTTAGCATCAGTGGGATTGAAAATAGAAAGTTTAGAAGAGAGGAAACCATGAAGGTGACTGGTATATAGTTAAGAGAAGCAGGAAATGTGGAATAGAGAGGAAGGCATAGATGAAGGCATAGAGAGTAGGGATAATTTTGAATGTTAAGGGAGAGGAAGTGAAGTGAAGTCATTCAGTCGTGTCTGACTCTTTGCAACCCCACGGACTGTAGCCTGAATCAGATTTTTCCATCCATGAGATTTCCCAGGCAAGAATACTGGAGTAGGTTGCCATTTCCTTCTCCAGGGGATCTTCCTGACCCAGGGATCGAACCTGGGTCTCCAGCACTGCAGGCAGACTCTTTACCATCTGAACTATCAGGGAATTGAAGGGAGAGGAGAAGTTAGCAAATGATTTGGGGATATGAAACTAATCAACAGGGAGAATTCTGGAATCACAAATGGAGAAATAGAATGTCCCAGTTTTGGGGGAAGACTATGAGCCTTCCTTGAGCATAGTCCAAGCTGTCGATAGGATATTCATGTAAAAGTGGTCCAAAGGCCCCTGAAAACACAGAGAGCTGGAGCCCTTTTGACTGTAAATTTGGGACACTCTCCTATAGACATGGTAATTAAGGACATGTTAAGGTCTGAAGGAACAGGGATCTAAGCACAGGACTTAGAGAAATGATAGAGAGGAGAGAAAGAGGACCAGCCCAAGGAGTAGGAGAAGAATCACAATAGTGCGAGGTCAAGCCATTCATGGAGGGTGTTCCAAGATGTAATGAATGATCAGAATGTCATATTCCTGAAAGGGATTCTTCTGATTTGGGAAAATGGCATGTCATCAGTAAGCTCCAAATTCATGTTAAGAAGTTTGGATTCTTAGCCAAGAATGTTTCAGTCATAAGAGTGAATTGAATTTTAGAAAAGGGGAGAGTGTTAGGGTGAGAAGAAAAGGGACTATATATTTGTGGCAGGGAGAACACTTGGAAAGCTATTATAAGGATCCAGTAGGAGAATGATAAGGGCCTGAAAAGAAGTTATGTGTGACCTTTAACTGAATAATTTCAGTGGAGTGAGAGGCAGAGACGCATGGTAGAGATTCGAGTCAAGAGAAGCTGAGATGAAGTCAGCGAATGTCCACTCTTTCAGCTGTACTAGACCCTACTCCATCATTGTTTATACAGTGAAGCAACTCAACAATTTATTATTCAAACTGTGTACTCTCACAATTAGTATTTGTGTATTCAAATCTAAATCATACTAGCTTTTATTGCATGTAACAGAGCCTTAAAAACTGTACTGCAATGAACTAGACAGCATGGTAGGTAACTTTAACAGAATGATAGCTGCCTAATGAGAACAGCATGTTTAATTGTGTTTAGGGTTTGAGGTTTGGGGTTTTTTGCCAAGTCAGGTTACTCATATACAAATCACAGGTAGTGCCAGAGAAAGTATTATTATTAAATAGAGAGCCTTAAGATAATACCATTCACACTTAGATCATCGTGGTTTATTGATTCAAACTTGTTTGCTTTTGTGCCAATAGGTGTAAAAGACAGAATACATTAGATCGTTGATAAAGACAATCACTCAAAAAACAACGGGTAACCCTAAAATTATCAGCCTGTAATAGAAATACCTTGTAGTCACATATATAAATGTGACAAACAGACCAATGGTAATTGAGCATGAAAATCATAATTTAATGGGAATGTTTGAAAAGAGCCTAATAAGAATTTTTATTGTGATACCATGCAGGGCCCTGTGGAGCACCTGGGCACAGAGGCTTTCTGTGTCCCTCATTTCTTTGATTATGGAAAACAGCCTTCATTTAGCCTCCATGACCTTGCCTTAGTGTGCAGGGGGCAGATTCAAGCTGTTGTTAATTAAGGAAGGGAGGGGAATGCAAGACCAGGGAGAAATAGTCAAGAGTAGCCTTGGGGCAAGGTCCTGTTTTCCCATCAATGGATATGAGTGAGTGAGTGAAAGTCTCTGTCCTGTCCGACTCTTCGAAACCCCATGGACTATAGAGTCCATGGAATTCTCCAGGCCAGAATACTGGAGTGGGTAGCCTTTCCCTCCTCCAGGGCATCTCCCAGGGATCAACCCAGGTCTCTCACATTGCAGGTGGATTCTTTACCAGCTGAGCCACAAGGGAAACCTATCAATGGATATACACAGCAATATCTTCAAGCTATTTTGTAGATACTGAAACCCCTTTCAGGAGGGAGAAGTTACTGATCAGTGATGATATGCTGCCCCTAAGCATGTAAACTCCAGACCTGTTGGACTTGAAGGTGGATGATGCCAACTCCTAGTTAACTCACTGCCAACCCATCAGAAGAATGTCCGCAAGCTGATCATGCTCTCTTTGAATAATTACTGTAAAACTTGTCACTATTTTCCCCAAGTTGGGACACCTAGTTTGGAGGGCATGAGCCCGCTATGTCCCTTTTTGCCTGGCAAACCAATTATGCTAACTTTTCTGCTTCACCCAAAACTCTGTCTCTGAGGTTTGATTCGGCACCAGTGTACACAGAAGCTGAGCTTTTGTCACCAACTACTAAGATACATTCTTAGAGTACACTTTATTTTATAGAAAACCAAAATATATAGGTTTTGAATAGCTAAAACATTCACACTTTTTCAGTTGTCCACCACAGCTTTTTGTACACTGATAATCTTCCATAAAAGCAACTTGCTTATCAAGAATCTGGCACTATGTCTTTTATAGACTAGTTAAAATCCAAAATCACTGCAGATGGTGACTGCAGCCATGAAATTAAAAGACGCTTGCTCCTTGGAAGAAAATCTATGACCAACCTAGACAGCATATTAAAAAGCAGAGGCATTACTTTGCCAACAAAGGTCCAACAGTCAAAACTGTGGTTTTTCAGTAGTCCCGTATGGATGTGAGAGTTGGACTGTGAAGAAAGCTGAGCACCGAAGAATTGATGCTTTTGAACTGTGGTGTTGGAGAAGACTCTTGAGAGTCCCTTGGACTGCAAGGAGATTCAGCCAGTCCATTGTAAAGGAGATCAGTCCTGAGTGTTCATTGGAAGGACTGATGCTGAAGCTGAAACTCCAGTACTTTGGCCACCTGATGCGAAGAACTGACTCATTGGAAAAGACCCTGATGCTGGGAAAGATTGAAAGTGGAGGAGAAGGAGATGACAGAGGATGAGATGGTTGGATGGCATCACCGACTCGATGGACATGAGTTTAAGCAAGCTCCGGGAGTTGGTGATGGACAGGGAAGCCTGGTGAGCTGCAGTCCATGGGGTCTCAAAGAGTTGGACACGACTGAGCGACTGAGCTGACTAAACTGAAAAATGAGTAATTAATCATGTACTTGCTTTGTAAATTACTTTGGGAAGACAGAGTTCAGATTATATACCATTCTCTCTTCAAATAGAATTGATATATGCTATCCTTTATTTGCTAAGCATCTGTTGTTATAATCTCTTAAGAGTTGTAATTCCTTTACCTAGGTTGATTTTCACCTCAAATGAGGACTCACTTAATTTGGAAGGAGACTTTATTGTCATGTTTTTGTTTTCTCACAAAATTTTGGGATCAGGTCAGTAGGGTTTTGTGGCATCCCAAAACAGGCATCCTGCATTCCAGCGCTGGTATCGTTGATATTACCCATGTCTTTGTCCTTTGACTTTCTCCAGTGGCTCAGAAATAAAGAATTTGCCTTCAGTGCAGGAGCCATAGATTCCATCCCTGGGTCGAGAGGATCCCCTGGAGGAGGGCATGGCAACCCACCCCAGTATTCTTGCTTGGAGAATCCTGTGGACACAGGAGCCTGGAGGGTTACAGTTCGGAGAGTTGCAGAGAGTTGGACAGTGGTAAGCATGGCAAGCAAAGGATGATAGAGTCCAGACACAAACCCAGTTTAAGGGAAAAGAATTTCTATTTTCATGTCAGTGGCAATGAATGTCATTAGATACAGGTCAGTGTATCTCTCAAGTGATTCTGGGTGGTTTCTAAGATAAGCAAGTCATAAGCTGTACACTAACATCTTTTATTACTTTGAGAAATAACTATTCACCATTAATTTAAGAGGACTGTTTTGAAACCCATATTAAAGGGCAAAGCAGTAATCCAGTTTTACAAATTAAATGTAACACACAGGACTAGAATAACCAATGGGCTGACACATGAGTTTGCTCCCTCATATCTTCCTCTAATCTTTGGGAGTTAGGAAATGCTTGGAAAATTAATCTCATTTTCACTTTAAGTGTTATCTGATAAGTGTTTTGTTTGTTGGGTAATACATAGCAAGATAGGCTTGTCTCCAAACAGCTGCCTGGCAGATATCCTAAACTTTTTGGTTCAGGTCATAGAAAATAGGAGCTCTGAAATCTATTTTTGTCCAATTTGAATTATGATATGCTTTATTTTTTAAAATAAATAGACTAGTTGCTGCCACATAAGCACCTAAATGATTGTTCATAGTGGTAACTGCAGGCTACATTTTGTTCCTTTGTCATTTAATTTGAAGTTTTGCAAGTTCTGTGATAAACATCTATAGCTATTTAAATTTGCTCTACCTAATACTAATGAAAAGGAGAAAAACTCTTGCCATAAAAACAAAAAGAATAGTTGCTTCTTTACTAAAATAGGGAGAAGAAACATAAATGGTTTGATTTCACAAAAATAATATTTTTGTGTCATTCAACCATCTGTAACAACCTTCATTGTTGGTAGTAGTAATTTGAAAACCTTCTTTCATCTTGGTGCTTCTTAGCTAAGTCATTTAATTTTAAGCCACTGCTTTTATTTTTTTAATCTTTTGGCTGCAGTGAATGGCTTGCAGGATCTTAGTTCCCCGACCAGGGTTAGAAGCCATGCTCTTGTGCCCACAGGGTCCTAACCACTGGGCCACCAGGGAAGCCCTGCTGAAACCATTCACCACAGACTGGAACTTGAACCCATGTACACTGGGATCTGAACCCACATGGCTGGGACTTGTATCCAGCCAAAACCCACAGTACCTGGTTTCAGGACCTACTGAAACTCAGGTTCTTGATGTCTCATCACAGAAGGAATTTAGTGAGAGACAAAGTGATAGGTAAGAAGTGAAGTGAAGTCGCTCAGTTGCGTCCGACTCTTTGTGACCCTGTGGTCTGTAGCCCGCCAGGCTCCTCTGGCCATGGGATTCTCCAGGCAAGAATACTGGAGTGGGTTACCATTTCCTTCTCCAGGGGATCTTCCCGGCCCAGGGATCAAACCCAGGTCTCCCGCATTGGAGGCAGACGCGTTAACCTCTGAGCCACCAGATAGGTAAGAAGTGGATTTATTTAGATTCAGAGAGAAGCACACTCCAGACAGTGTGGGCCATTACAGAGGGCGGCGTGGTTAGTTTTTATAGGCTGGGTAATTTCATATGTTAATGACTGGGAGGATTATTCTAATTATTTTTGGGAAAGGGTGGAGATTTCCAGGATTTTGGTCACCGCCCATTCCTTGGTCCTGGCACCTCTGGGCATGTTATTTCACTTGCTGATTGAGGATCAAGTCTTGTCTGCAGTCTTTGTCCCATTAGATTCTAATCAGTTTATGTTGTGTCCTTGGGCCCTCTTCCCTCCTGTTACACCACCTCCATTGCTTATAGAAAAGGTATTCCTCGTTCCTTTGGGAAAACGTCTTCTCTGCCATACCCTGAGCTCTGCTGGGCACTACTGTCTTTTTCAACCCTCTGACTTCCTGGGACGCAGTAGCTGGTTTACAGGTTGATAGATTCTCACCCTATCTTGGTTGTAGAGGCAGCTCAATAACGATTGGTATATATTTGATTCAGACCTTGGTTGGAAGAAGGAGGAGTGGATGAGGGAATCATTTCTTCTGTGGTCATCTCATGATAATGTGAACCAGGAGCTGCTGGCACAGAAGTCCTAGGAGAAAGCAATGTGAGAAAATGAAGCCACCGCTCATCTTGAAAAAGGAATAGTCAACAACCTAGTTGTCCCGTTTTTCTTGTTCTTCAGCTATACAAACAGGAAAAATTGTTTTTCTTACCTAAGTTAGTTCCAACTAGTTTTCTCTTACTTGCAACCAAGAATCCTGGCCTACACAAAAGAATGAAAAGAAAAGATCTTCATTTAGAGTCCATAAATCAATTGCATAAGTACAAGACAGGAGAGACTTGATTGTTGATTATCTAAATACTACCTAAAAAAATGAAATACTATCTAGAAAAGGTAGTTGACCACAGCTAGCCATGAACCAAAAAGGCATGTGTTGAATTGCTAAAACAAACCGAAAACCAAAAACACTTGAATACAATAATTTGGGACATTCAATAAATTACTGCATTGATAAATTATAGGTCAGAAGGAAGGTAACAGTTTGGTTTACTATTTTGGTCAGAAAACAGTAAATTTGGGAAGGGAAAGTTTTACTGTTGTAAAGTTCTAGTTAGCACATTATACAGGAGAATGAAAACTAGATAGTTTGGAGGATAACCATAAAAATGGAGGCTTCCCAGGTGTCGCTAGTGGTAAAAAAAACCCCACCTGCCAATGCAGGAGACATCAGAGATGCCGGTTGAATACCTGTGTCGGGAAGATCCCCTGGAGGAGGGCATGGCAACCCACTCCAGTATTCTTGCCTGGAGAACCCCATGGACGGAGGAGCCTGGCGGGCTGCAGTCCATAGGGTTGCAAAGAGTCGGACATGACTGAAGCGACGCAGCACAGCACAGCACAGCCATAAAGATGAGGAGGTCTAGAAGACAACATACTAATAGGAGTGATAAAAATGTTAGACATAATTTGGGGGGAACTCCAGAGAAACCCCAAGTCTCTTGGGCCAAGTGAGGATACAAGAAGTCTGCCCCTTGAAACAAAGCCATCAGCCAACCAGGTTGGCACCCTGATCTGAGACTTCCAGCCTTCAGCACTGTGAAAAATAAAGTTCTATTTCTTGTCAATTTTATGATATTCTGTTATTAACAGTCCCCAATGGAATTAACCTAACATTTTCTATAAAGCTGTTCTGAGCCAGGCATTGTATAGGCATTAACTTTAATAGTCACATATAGTTTAAAAAAATGGGAAAATCAGAGGGAACTTGGAAAAACATAAAAGCAAACAGCTATGATTTTTTTTATACACTGGGTGCCAGGCACTACTCCAAAGTCCCTTATATTATCATTTAATTCTTCAATAAGTTTGTCTGGTAGGTCTCACTATGCCCATTTTACAGATTAAAAAACAGAAGTACAGGGACTTCCCTGGTGGTCCAGTGGTAAAGAGTGCACCTTGCCCCGCAGGGAATGCAGGTTCTATCCCTGGTCAGGGAACTAAGATCCCACAATCCGAGGGGCAACTAAGCCCCCAGGCTGCAACTAGAGAGACCAACGGGCCGCACCAAAAGTCCCACGTGCTGCAGCTGAGACCCGACACAGACTAAATAACTAAATATTAAAAAAATAACAAACACTGGAAGTATAGTGAGGTTATGTAACTTGCTCAAGGTGACGCAGCTAAAAAAAGAAAAGGTCCAGCTTCATAGCCAAAGATGTCTAATGCCCTAGACCCAGCTTCAGGCTGCTCAACTACATTGCCTCTTTGACTCATCTATAAATATGTCACCTCTATACATGGACAAGAGAAACCACAGAGTCAGTCCAGACAGCAGAACTAGGTCCGGTGGGTCCCCTTGGCTATGTTCTACCTCATTCCTAGCCTTGAGTTTCCAAGAGGTTTGGTTTGTTTCTATGGCCCCTTTCACTTGAGTCCAATTCTTTGCGACCCCATGGACTATACAGTCCATGGAATCCCCTTTAGATTCTTGTCTTATGTTATTGTAATTATTTTCTGAACTTTGCCCAACAGGGTATTAAGTTTCTTTATGGCAAGCATTTTATTCTTTTTTCTTTAATCTGATGGAACACTCAGTACAGTGCCTTGAACATAGACTTCTGATTACTTTCTAACAGCGTAGTAACTGGCAGTGCTCTGGGTTGTCTCATGGAGCAAAAGGCTGTCTGGACTGGCTCAGAGATACAGATGGGATTCTGCCCTGGGAGGATATTGGAGAAAAGGGACCTCTTAGACACTTTCTTTACTTAATCACAAAGTAAAAGTGGACATATTCATTACTACTCATTAAATATTATTTTTTTAAAACCAGCAAAATTTAGCATTACTTTAACTTTAAATATGATGGTTACATATTAACATATAAAGAATTTCTATTTCTTTATAATGCTTTATTTACTCGTACTAAAATTAGGATGTATTTTATCTGTGATTAGCCATTATGATTCCTTCTCTTTTTCAAGAAAATCAGTAGTCTGCAATAGAGGAGGAAAAAAAGAAAATGCCTGTATAATTTGAGAGAACTGAATAGTGGGGTTTTTTGGTTTGTTTATTTTATTTTGTTTAATTTTAAATGGTAGTCATAAAGTAGAGATAAGCTGTCCAAGAGAAACTGGGGTGTGTTTTTTCACTTGTGTGCCTAATTACCAAGAAAAGAGTGTTTGCTTTTCAAAGAAAGTGAAAGAATGGAAAATGTGGGTTACTATAATAGTGTAACATCAAGAATGCTTAAAAAAAAAAGTCATTGTTCTTTGTGCACAAAAACAATGATGCTTAACAGCACCATTGATTCCTAAATCAAATTTCCAGCTGCCAACCCTTGAGTGGAAGATTGTTTAACACAGAGAGTCTGTGTTGTGGCATGCCTCTTACTTCCCAGGCACTGTACCCACTGGCAGCAGAGTTATATGACTATCAAACACTGGGATCCAACATTTGGTGGCTAATACCACAGTAAAATGATGAACCAAGACTTTTGGTTGTTAGAGAACAATGGTCATAAAAAGCAAAATCAATATTCTTCAAACATGATGAGCTGGCATTACTTAGGGCCTCTGATCATTGCTTGTTCTGCCCTCTGGTTGCTTAGGTATGGGGAGTCAGATTGGATTGGACCAAAGCTTGGGTGATCAGACAGCCCCAAAGAGTACTCCACACTTTCAGGGAAGAACCAGGACTACGTATTCTACAGTGACAGCTCTAGTCATGAGGAGGGAAGCCCTTGGAAAACCTCCTTGGTGTTGTTATTTTTGCCACTTTGGGAAACTGCCAAACCAGCTTACTTGACATTCAGTCACACATACAAAATGTATAGGTGAAGAAAGCAAGAGGGTACTAGAATGTGTCAACCTTGAGGGCCTCCAAAGCTCACAGAATTAGTAAAGTCAACAATGAAAAACAAAACTAGAATTTCAGTTTTATTGTAATAGAGTAATAGCATTGAAAATGGGAGGATAGCCTTTGTGTTTTTCCTAAGAGCATATTAATTGTAACCTTAAGAAAATTTCTGAACTATTGCAGGCAAGTTTTTCAGTTGGTCAGTGTTGCTTCAGCAACAGTCCTTCCAATGAATATTGAGGGTTGATTTCCTTTAGGATTGGCTGGTTTGATCTCCTTGCTGTCCAAGGAACTCTCAAGAGTCTTCTCTAGGATCATACTTCAAAACCATCAGGTCTTTGGTGTTCAGCCTTCTTTTCTAGTCCAACTATCACCAGGTGAACTCCTGCTTATCCTTTAAGAATTAGTGCAAGCATAATTTCTCCTGTGGAAATTTCTGTGACTTTTCCTTTTAGGCAAAATTGCCTTCTTTGTGCACCGCCTGTGCCTGTGCCTACCTCAGTGGATTCAATAGTTATTGAATGGCCAACTTAGGTGAACAATAGTAGAAAACAGTCTAAGAATATAACTGTTAGATATTATGGCAGGCAGTCACTAAAATGGCCTCCAAAATCCTGCCTCCTAGTATTCACACCCTTATATTACCCTTCCCCCTTAACTTGTTTCTATGAATAGAATTTGGCAAAAGTGATGAGATGTTAGCTCTGAGATTCGGTTGTAAGAGACTGGGACCATCTCTCATTCACTTACTTTCAGAGACAAGTTAGTTGCCATGTTGTAAGTGACCTTATGGAGAAGCCTACATAGTAAGATAATGTTGTCCCAGCCAACAGCTAGGGACCAGAGGCCACATGAGTGATCTTGGAAGAAGATTCCCCAGCTCTCCCAACCCCCTTCTGTCAAGCCTTGATATGACTGCTATCTGAGACCCAGAGGTCAATAAATTGTCAAGTTCCTATAGCTAACAAATAGCCAAGCCAAAATTCCTGTCTCTCTTCTACCTCTTGATTCAATTCTCTGCTGCCTTCCCTATGTCTTTAGTCCCCTCTTCTCTTCCCACTTTCTGTCCTCTGCCTGGGATAATTTATTCATTCCTACAGAATTATTTGACAGGTCTATGCCTATGACTCCAACATTGTTGTCACTAGTTTTGATCTGTCATTAAAAATGCAGCTATGAATGGTCAATTGCCACTAGGACACCTTTTCTAGGATATCCTCTGTTATCTCAAACTCCAGATTTCCTTATCTGAAAAACATGAAACTTAGTTGTTCCACGTGGCCAACTGCAAAGTCTCACTTAGCTGTAAGATTCAAATGAATCTAGGTCCCAAACTAAATTCATCACCGTCCATTCCATCCCACTAAACTGATCCTCCTCTTTCATGTCTCCCCTGCCATGCTTGAAAACTTTCAATTCCTTCTTTTCTTTATTTCTCCCATATATAAAACAAGTTCTGTTCATCTTTATTTTGAAAGCATCATGTTTTTCTCTTCCCTAGTCCAGTTCTATACCACATATTTAGATAGCTGCAAAATCTGTGGCAAATCTGATTTTTCCTGTCCCAATGCACTTAGTGTAGCTATTTCTTATACTGAGTGAGTGAGTGCTCAGTTGTGTCTGACTCTTTGTGACCCCATGGATTGTAGCCCACCAGGATCCTCTGTTCATGGGATTTTCCAGGCAAGAATACTAGAGTGGGTTACCGTTTCTTACGCCAGGGGATCTTTCCAACCCAAGGATGGAACCCACGTCTCTTGCACCCGCTTCATTGGCAGGTGGATTCTTTACCACTGTGCCATCTGGCAAGTCCATGTGATGTACAATCTTCCTTAGATGCTGTTTTCATGGTAAAAACTCATAATGAAACTTTGTTTCTTACCAATCATGTCTTGACTCCTCAGCTGGCTTATAAAGCTCTTCAGAATCTAGCCCCACCCTCGAGAGCCAGTGTCTCATCCCCCATGCAAACCTGCAGCTTCAGTCTGTCTGGTTTGCTCACGGGCCCTCAAGAGTTACCCATGGTGGTGTCTGCCTCTGGGATTTTGTCCTGTTGTTTTCTTGTCTGCTCAAATTCTACTGTCCCAGCTGAAGTCCAATATCCTGTTTGGATCCCAGGAGACCTGTTTCACTGTTACTAAACTTAACATTACAGGTCTTGCTGGTCCTTAAAGGCCTTTTCCTCATATTCCCATACCACATATATGCCAAAATGTTAATGCCTCCCATCACCCATCTTATCCTGTGGAGGCTGCCTGGTGCCTTCCCACACTCATTCCCCAGCTGCTCCTTTCCTTCTCACACTTTTCTGTTTTCTCTGGAACCCCCACTTCATGCTAAACTAATCCTTCCATATCCCCAGTCTGCCTCCCATTCCTGCCTTGACTGAACCCTTATAAGAACTTATAAAAACATAGCCTCCCTTGCCTTAGTCTTGAATGGAGAAGTGTTTCCCAAGCCTCACATACTTCTGGGTTGGGAGGTGGGATTTCCCAGCTCACCAATATTGCTGCCAGACTAAAGAAGAGATGAAGCCAGCTGGCCCACCCATACCCCTACCCATGTATCACGTAACACCTTCCTGCCACTCCCACAATGTTTAAAAAAAAAAAAAAAGGGGGGACTTAGGTCATTGTCCTCTTTTCCTGAATTGTAGTTCCTGTATCATAGCTTTTCAAAAAGCATCCAGTATTCTTTCTCTTTAAAAAGATACCATTGACATAATAATAAAATTCCCCTATAATCCCAGCTGTCCCTACCCGACTCCTGTGATGACCACCATCCCTAGCTGGGCGTGTATCCTTCTGAAGTTGCAGTCTTTTTTTTTTTGGCTGTGCTGGGTCTTTGTTGCTGCGTGGGCTTCTTCTAGTTGTGGTGAATGGGGGCTACTCTTTAGCTTCTTGTTGTGATGGCATCTCTTGCTGTGGGGCACAGGCTCCAGGGAGCGAGGGCTTCAGTAGTTGCGGCACATGGGTTCAGTAGTTGCAGGCTCTAGAGCACAGGCGGAGAAGGCAATGGCACCCCACTCCAGTACTTTTGCCTGGAAAATCCCATGGACGGAGGAGCCTGGTGGGCTGCAGTCCATGGGGTCGCGAGGGGTTGGACACGACTGAGCGACTTCACTTTCCCTTTTCACTTACATGCATTGGAGAAGGAAATGGCGACCCACTCCAGTACTTTTGCCTGGAAAATCCCATGGACGGAGGAGCCTGGTAGGCTGCAGTCCATGGGGTTGCGAGGGGTTGGACACGACTGAGCGACTTCACTTTCCCTTTTCACTTACATGCATTGGAGAAGGAAATGGTGACCCACTCCAGTGTTCTTGCCTGGAGAATCCCAGGGACGGGGAAGCCTGAAGCTACTTAGCAGCAGCAGCAGCAGCAGCAGCAGCAGAGCACAGGCTCAATAGCTGTGGCACATGGACTTAAGTTGCTCGGCAGCATGTGGAATCTTCCCAGATCAGGAATGGAACCCATGTCTCTTTCATTGGCAGCTGGGTTCTTTACCACTGAGCCACCAGAAAATCTCCTGAAGTTGCCATCTTGAATTACCTTGTGAAGTCAGTGTCTTTGTAGATAAGCTTTGGATCACCTTAGCCATTTTTACTGCTCAACTCCAGGGGCCCTCACCAGCTCTAAACTATACAGTATTGGGGCCTTTAATCCTAACGTTCCTCCCTCTGATCACAACCTCCTTTACCTTCCAGCTGCCTCATGCCACACACATACCTGCTTTTCAGATATAATTGCCCAATCTTTTTTTTAATTGAGCTCAAATTCACATAGGATATAATTAACCATTTTAAAGTATAAATTCCATGACATTTAGTACATTCAAAATGCTGTGTAAATACTACCCAAAGCAATCTGCAGATTCAGATGTAATTGCCATCAGTCTCAATGACTTTTTTTTTTGACAGAAATAGAAAAATCCATCCTAAAATTCGTATGGAATCTCAAAAGAATAGCCAAAAAAACCCACCTTGAAAAAGAACAAAATTGAAGGACTCACACTTCTGGATTTCAAAACTTAACTACAAAGTTGCAGTAATCAAAACAATGTGGTATTGGCATAGGACAGACATACAGACCAGTGGAAGAGAATAGAGAGCCCAGAAAGAATGATTTTTAACAAAGGTGCCAAGATCATTCAATGAGAAAAGGACAGTCTCTTTAACAAATGGTGCTAAGAAAACTGTATATCTACATGCAAAAGAAGGCAATTGGACCTTACTTTATCCCATAGACAAAAATTAGTTCAAGGGCTCTCCACTAGGATGCTGAGGGGAAAGAAGGCTGAGGGGTAAAAGACAGACCAGGCCCCTGCTGTCGTGAAGAATCAGGAGGCTGAGAAAGTGGACTGGACATCCAGCCCAAAAGGGACCTCACCTGCTTCATAAAGTGACCCTGCTACATTCTGCTGCAGTCACATGTAGTTCCTTATATAAGCGGCTGAGAGTGCCTCCCGTGATTAACCAATTTAGCCAGGTCTCGGACCGCCAGACAGCTACTTAAGCTGGTCCACAAGTGCAGACCAGAGATGAAGTAAGAGAGGAAGCAGAAGTTGCTGGCCTGAGCCAAGACAAAAGCTGCAGGCCAAGGGGATGTCCCCACTAAGAGCCACCTATCTTTTGAGCAGATGTTGATACTGTCCCCACCTTGGAGGAGAGCAAGAAGGCTCAGCTGGTGGTGGTTGCCCATGACGTGGATCCCAGTGAACTGGTGGGTTTCCTGCTTGCCCTGTGTTGTAAGATGGGGGTTCTCTACTGTATCATCAAGGGGAAGGACAGACTGGGTGGGGTGTGTGGTCCACAGGAAGACCTGCACAGTTGCCTTCACACAAGTCAACTCGGAAGACAAGCTGGTGGAAGCCATCAGGACCAACTATAATGACAGAAATGAGATCTGCCATCACTGGGGAGGCAACTTCCTTGGTCCAAAGTCAGTGGACATTGTGTTATTTTGTCACTAAGTCATATCCAACTCTTTTGCAACCGCAGGGACTGTAGCCCACCAGGCTTCTCTATCCATGGGATTCTCCAGGCAAAGATACTGGAGTGGGTTGCCATTTCTTTCTCCAGGGGATCTTCCCAACCCAGGGATTGAACCTGCCTCTCCTGTATTGCAGGAGGATTCTTTACCACTGAGCCACCAGAGAAGACCGTTGCCAAGCTGGAAAAGGCTACATAGAAGATATAAAAATTCTCATTCAGTCAAAACAAACAAACAAAAATTAATCAAGTGGATCAAAGACCTGAAAGTAAAATTTAAAACTAAAAAAAGAGAAACTTAAAGAAAAATTAGGAAAAATCTTCATGGCAGTGGATTTGGCAGTGGTTTCTTGCATATGACAACAAAGAAACAGGCAAAAAAAAAAAAACAGATAAATTGGACTTATTGAAAATTAAAAACTTTTGTGCATCAAAAGACACTATCAACAGAATAAAAATTAACTCATAAAATGGTAGGAATGTGTGTGTGTGTGTGTGTGTGTGTATGTTATAAAATATATAGAGGGAATTCCCTGGTGGCTCAGTGGTTGGAACTTAGCACTTTCAAGTGCCAAGTCCCTGGTTCAATCCCTGGTTGGAGAACTAAGATCCAGCAAGCGTCATGGCACAACCAAAAATCAACCAGTTAATTTAATTAAATATGTATGTAGAGAAAGGCATATATAAGCTATATTATATATACACAGAGAGAGACTGTAAATTTCATGAGATTTGGTTAGTCCTAGACATTTTTTCCCATGAGTTTGATGTATGGTCTTGTCCCACAGGAAATTTTCAATATATTAATTATTTTTAATTGAATGAAGGAGAGAAAAAATACTCTATTTAATTCTTCCATTACCAGTAGTGTTGTTTTTCTAAAAGTCAGAGGCGATCATGTCATTCCTTGCTCAGCATTCTCGCATGACTTCCGTCCCAGTGCCTCCAGAGTTGAGTGTGGACTGATTACCTGGTGGGCAACCTCCCCTCATCTACTCTCTGCCATCCTCTCCACCTCGCCCTCAGCACTGCATGAAGATGGAGAGAGGGTCTTTGGCCTCGGAACCCTTGGTAAAATAGTGGCAATAGACGCCACCTCAAGGACTGCTGAAAGGACTAAATGTGGCGACATCTGAAAATGTCTGGCATATGCTTGAGAACACTTAACTCATGCTGGCTTCTTTTTCTCCCTCCTGCACCCTGCTCTTCAGCCACATGAAACCTTTTGCCCTCTCAGAACACACACATAGTTTCACTCCTCCAATTATCCTTTCCCACTGCTTCACGTGTATGCTCTTGACCTCCACCACCTCACTCTGTAAAAATGTAATGAGCACTTCAAGACATATTTTAAACAGTACTTACTCAAGGAAAGTTTTCTGCCTCCCCTGTGTGTGTTCTTGCTCAATCATGTCCGACTCTTTGTGACCCCATGGAGTGAAGCTCACCAGGCTCCTCTGTCCATGGGATTTCCCAGGCAGAATACCGGAGTGGGTTGCCATTTCCTCCTCCGGGGGATCTTCCCAGGCCCAGGATTGAATCCATATCTCTTGCATCTCCTGCATTGGCAGGTAGATTCCTTACCACTGGGAAGATTCTTTACCTGGGAAGCCCCTGGGCAGGGGGATGGGGAGCTTATAAAACTGCCTTGGGGAGGGGGGCAGTTATAAAACTGTCTGGGAGGAGGAAAAGCTTAACTCTACCCTTCTAGGTTCTTCTGGCTGGTCTAAGAATGAGATTGATGTAAGACAGGAGAACAAGAGAAAATAATATCTTAACTTGTACATATGGAAACCCCACATCCAGGAAAGGTAGACAGAAACACAGAATGAGGCATAAAGGAGCTGAGGAATGGGATAGGAACTTCCAAGGAGAGGAGGGAGATTCCAGATTCCAGGGAGATTCCAAGAAGAAGAGTGGATGGCTGGGAATTAGATGTCTACTCTGCCATACAGATAGGGCCACTTAGATAAAATGTATCTCGGTAATAACTCTTTTTCTGGGAAAAAAAAATCCCTAATTTTAATTCTTCTAGATAGTTAAGGGAGGGGCAGTAGTTTCTCTTGAGCCTACAAAGTCTTCATTGCCTTTCAGTTCAGTTCAGTTGCTCAGTCGTGTCCGACTCTGCGACCCCATGAATCGCAGCGCGCCAGGCCTCCCTGTTCATCACCATCTCCCGGAGATCACTCAGACTCACGTCCATCGAGTCCGTGATGCCATCCAGCCATCTCATCCTCGGTCGTCCCCTTCTCCTCCTGCCCCCAATCCCTCCCAGCATCAGAGTCTTTTCCAGTGAGTCAACTCTTCGCATGAGGTGGCCAAAGTACTGGAGTTTCAGCTTTAGCATCATTCCTTCCAAAGAAATCCCAGGGTTGATCTCCTTCAGAATGGACTGGTTGGATCTCCTTGCAGTCCAAGGGACTC
>SJYT01014038.1:55549-86596 GCA_006410635.1 Cephalophus harveyi
TCTCTTCTTTTCACAGCTATTTGTAAGGCCTCCCCAGACAGCCATTTTGCTTTTTTGCATTTCTTTTCCATGGGGATGGTCTTGATCCCTGTCTCCCGTACAATGTCACGAACCTCATTCCATAGTTCTTCAGGCACTCTATCTATCAGATCTAGGCCCTTAAATCTATTCCTCACTTCCACTGTATAATCATAAGGGATTTGATTTAGGTCATACCTGAATGGTCTAGCGGTTTTCCCTACTTTCTTCAATTTGAGTCTGAATTTGGTAATAAGGAGTTCATGATCTGAGCCACAGTCAGCTCCTGGTCTTATTTTTGTTGACTGTATAGAGCTTCTCCATCTTTGGCTGCATAGAATATAATCAATCTGATTTCGATGTTGACCATCTGGTGATGTCCATGTGTAGAGTCTTCTCTTGTGTTGTTGGAAGAGGGTGTTTGCTATGACCAGTGCATTTTCTTGGCAAAACTCTATTAATTAGTCTTTGCCCTGCTTCATTCTGTGTTCCAAGGCCAAATTTGCCTGTTACTCCAGGTGTTTCTTGACTTCCTACCTTTGCATTCCAATCTCCTATAATGAAAAGGACATCTAGTGCAAAATAACCCACCTGCCAAAGTAGCACACCTTAAAGAAAGGCTGTTATTAACCCCTACAATCCTTTTTTATGCTTCCATGTAATTTTGTTAGTTTCTTAAAAGTTTTTAAAGAGGCTTTCATAGACTGTCTTGTGTTACAGTTATTTGTGGCCATATCTTATGGACATATACATCTATCTTCGGAGCCCCCAGATGATATTAAGATGAATTGTTTTGTTGTTTTTTTGACTGTGCCCTGTGGCTTGCGGAATGTTAGTTCTCTGCCCAGGGATTGAACCCAGGCCCTCGGCAGTGAAAGTGTGGGTTCCTAACCACTAAACTGCCAGGGAATTCCCTTGATCCCTTGAAATGATTTTTTTTTTTTTTTTTTTGACCAGGACATTTGAGTTTTATATTTCATAACTGAAATATATCATAATATCATCCCAAGTACAGTCTCCCTATAAATAGTTCCTCTCTTTATGTGATAATATCCAGCCAGGCAATTTAGCACCCTTGCCACCCACAGCTCTCCAGATGATAGAGCTGCACCAGATAATGTAAGATAATGTGATTTCTAGGGAGGTGGACAGAGAAGGCAATGGCAACCCACTCCAGTACTCTTGCCTGGAAAATCCCATGGACAGAGGAGCCTGGTAGGCTGCAGTCCCTGGGGTTGCTGAGGGTTGGACACGACTGAGCGACTTCACTTTCACTTTTCACTTTCATGCATTGGAGAAGGAATTCTTGCCTGGAGAATCCCAGGGATGGGGGAGCCTGGTGGGCTGCTGTCTATGGGGTCGCATAGAGTCGGACACGACTGAAGGGACTTAGCAGCAGCAGCAGCAGGGAGGTGGAGGTGGGGAAATGCACAGCTGATTGGACCTGGCACGGCACACACCTGAACCAGCAGGAGCAAACCCAGTCATTTGCTCAAAAATGACTTGTGTGGCCCAGGGTCTCTCTCAGAAGAGCCAGGCTGGTCCCTTTCTCCCTGAAGAACTTCAGTGTGTGTTTTTAGTTGAGTCTGGGTCCTGGAGCTTAGTGGCCATGGTGGAAGTCCAGGGTGAACAGCAAAATGGGGTGAAGGCAAAATGGAGCAAGGTGAAAGCTGGTGCAGAAGCAGAGACAAAGAAACACAGGGAAGAGCTCCCCTGTGTCAGGGCTCCTCAGTTCTCTGGCCAATTTGAGTGAAGCCGAGCAACAGTTTGCTTTCTGTCCTTGGAGCCCGTGAGATCTCTGTGTACTCTTGGTGAAGTGGTGAAGTGAAGGTGTTAGTCATTCAGTCGTGTCCGACTCTTTGTGACCCTGTGGACCTTAGCCCACCAGGGTCCTCTGTCCATGGGATTCTCCAGGCAAGAATACTGGAGTGGGTAGCCATTCCCTTCTCCAGGGGATCTTCCTGACCCAGGGATTGAACCCAGGTCGCCTGGATCTCCAGGCGATTCCTTACCATCTGAGCCACCAGGAAAGCCTGTATACTCTTAGTAAGTACCCCTTTTTACCGCAGTTGGACAGATGCTTCTTACAGTCACCCACATCCTGGCTACAAAAAGGCAGTTGTTTTGCTGAACTAACTCCAGCCTGTAATGTGTCCAGTCACCTGAATTTATATCTATCTGACCCTCTCTTTTAGCTAATTATGACTTTGGGGAAATTTTTTGCTCACTCTTTGTCTCAGTTTCTTTAATAGGTAAAATGTAATAACTTCATATCGTGTTTTCCCACTTACCAAAAACTTTCCATACATTCTCTCATGTGAATTTTTTTTTTTAAGTTCTTAGAATACAGACAAGGAATTTTTATTCATGTTTTACAGACTTTCCCAAGATCTCTATTTACTCAGGTCACTGTCAACTTTACCTAAGATAATACAGATATTTTTTAAAAGGATAATAAATTGAAGATTGAGTGAATGAATACATTCTAAATCTCTTCTGTAAGAATACTTGATGAAAAAAAAATTCCCAAGTCATTAGAGGCAACAGTTTAGTTCAGTTCAGTTGCTCAGTCGTGTCCGACTCTTTGCGACCCCATGAATCGCAGCACGCCAGGCCTCCCTGTTCATCACCATCTCCCGGAGTTCACACAGACTCACATCCATCGAGTCCGTGATGCCATACAGCCATCTCATCCTCGGTCATCCCCTTCTCCTCCTGCCCCCAATCCCTCCCAGCATCAGAGGAGGCAACAGTGACTTCATATTCTACTTTTAGAGTCCCGTTTCAAAGTATACTGATACTGAGTTCAGTAGTTGGACTGCTAGATTGAAGGCTTATGGTTGTGATAAAGTGCTCTATTTCTAAAAACATGTGTAATATTCCTACGTGTGGCATGTGATTCATGAAGGATTCATTACCATCTGGAAATTTAATTTCGAGGCTGTAGGCTTCAGACCTTACCTGGACCCATGAACAATAACTGGTACTTTCCCACTTTAAAAATATGCTTTTACGGGTCACAAAGAACTTTCATTACTAGGATGATGCCACATGGTCCTGTTCCCCAGAACTTGCTCACGAGATCCCCAAAGCCACCGATACAGCCTGACCAGCTCCCACCACAGACAAGCTTCTTGCTCTCTGTACTCCCCGCCAGGGCTGGCTGTCAGGCTGGTTCTGCTCAGAGCTCTCTCAGCCCCCATGTGGCTTAGGGGAAGCCAACCACGATGCTCCCCAGAGCTATCTGCACCGTTCCACTCAGAGCCCTGCTGAGTCATCACCCTCTCCTTCCAGTTGCCGCCACCAGACCACAGGGCTTCTTTCTCAGTTCAGCCCCAAAGAGAAGAGCACGTTATGCAAACTAGGTGCGAGCACAAAGAATGCAACCCCCTCCCTCCCTCTCACCAAAAAGCACACAGAGGGCTCCTTATGTAACAGGGATTAACCAACACAGCGTGTTTTATTTGCACCCACCTGAAAACGAGAGGGAAGGAGAAACCAGTTTGGAGTTGGTTCACAGCTGAAAGGGCTGACCCTCAGTGGTATCTGTTCAATATGGTTCCAAAGAAACACCAAGTGTGTGGTTTGGAAGAGATCCTAACTTTTGCTCTTTTGCTATAATGATAACTCCCTTTAAAGTGATGTGTAACAATGTTAGTAACACTGACATATACCATGTTAATTCCTTTATGAACATTCTGCATATATTAGCCTTTAACATAGTGTCTGTCACAAATGTGTTCAATGAATGACAGCTATAGAAGTAGTAGTAGTATATTATGTTGTTATATTGTATATATATATTATATTGTTATTGCAGTACCCGCAGCAGTGTCTTGAAGTGAAGTGAAGTGTAGTCACTCAGTCGTGTCCGACTCTTTGTGACCCCATGGACTGTAGCCTACTGGGCTCCTCTGTCCATGGGATTTTCCAGGCAAGAGTACTGGAGTGGGCTGCCATTTCCTTCTCCAGGGGAACTTCCCGACCCAGGGATTGAACCCGGGTCTCCTGCGTTGTAGGCAGACGCTTTACCATCTGAGCCACAAGGGAAGTCTTATCCATCCCCAAAGCTTTGTTGCGACTGCACATCCATCAGTCATTCCTTCAGGAAATATCTACTGAGCAGGTACTACTTACCAAGCCGTGTGTTAGGCCCTGAGCACACCCAGAAGAATAGGCCCAGGCCCTTTCTGGCATGGGTTCCAATCTTCCTTAAGCGTTATCTTTCTGGGTGGTGTTAGGCATGCTCCTTAAGCTTTCTGAGATTAGATTTATTCAGCTGTTAAATAAGTACAATAATTTCCGTGTCATGGGATTCTTGATGGGATTAGAGGCACGTGCAAAAGGCTTAGCCCAGCATATTACTCACAGAGCAGCTCTTAATATAATCTTAGCATCACTTCATATGGAATTTTTATATATCACACTTAAGCATACTAGGAGAGAATTCCTCTTCAGGCTCACACAGAGATCAGTAGTAGAACCTGGGATTCAAACCTGCAGGCCACGTAACAGGCCCATGCGATTCCGAGTTTGAAATCAGGATTTTCTCTGAGACACCCTGGTGTCTCTAGATTCCACACGTCTCCTGGACAGATGAAGCACTGATATACATGGAAAGGAGATTTTTAAAAATAGAGGACTCTTAACTCACGCATAAATTCAAATTTTTTAGAACTCTTCAGACACCTGGCATGACATGAAGTTAAATACAACAGAGTCCCTGTTCCGTGATGTTTTTAATGAAAACGTAAGAACTGTGAAGCTGCAGAGCCAAACAAACCTCAAAAACCCTCCAGAAAAGAAATTTTTCCCTGTTGATCACCATCCAGAGCTAACATTTTTGGAAACTTTGAACAGAATCAATTTGCAAGGATGCAGCCCTTGCTTCTACCCCCTCCCCCACCCCTCCACACTGAACTATATCTTATCCTCTGAGGTCCTTAAAAAGTGATAGTAATAGTCACTCAGTTGTGTCTGACTCTTTGTGACCTTGTGGACTGTAGCCTGCCAGGCTTCTCCATCCATGGGATTCTCCAGACAAGAATACTGGAGTGGGTAGCCATTCCCCTCTCCGGGGGAATCTTCCTGACCCAGGGATTCAACCCAGGTCTCCTGCATTGCAGGCAGATTCTTAATGGTCTGAGCCATCAGGGAAACCTTAAAGTCTGAGATCATTAAAGTCTTCAAATCTGAATGATTTGCAGTCCCAATGAAAAAACTAAAATCAAAACTGATTTGGGGAAAAACAGCAACATCTGACCTCTTGGCACTCATTCTTCAGAGCATTTGTGTGTGCTTATTCTCTTAATGTCTCTTGGTTATATGGTTTTCGTGTTTTGGTTTCATATATGAAATGTTCCATCTGTGTATTCATTTTCTGGATTTATTCCCTAGAATTTTAAGTAAAAGATAGTTTACAGCCACATTTGTCAAGCTTTTTCCTTTTCAACTCATAATAAGAAATATATATTATAGTTTAACCCAAATACATATGTATTTACAAATAGCTAAAATTTTCATGAACTAATATCCATACTATGAGGTATGCACTATGATTTTTTTTATTCTCTTCTATCTTGTGTGTAAAAAGTTGAATTAGAGGTCCAGGAGGAATGGGGAAGGGATGAACAGATGGAGCACAGGACAGTTTTAGGGCAGTGAGGCTATGCTGTATGATATGGTAATGATGGACACATGACATTTGTGCACTTGTCCAAACCCACAGGATAGCACAGTGAACCCTAACATAAGCGATGGACTTTAGTTAATAATTGTGTATCAGTATCTGTTCGTCACTTAACAAATGTTACTTCTGTGAAATTTTTGTTAACCTAAAACTGCTCTAAAAGATGAAATTTTAAATTTCTATTAAAAATATCTTAAAAATTAAAAAGAGTTGGTTGTAACATAAAATTAATTTTATTACTTGTTAGTGCTTATTCTCCACAATTTGAAAAACTGTGACCTATAGGAAGTGCCCTGGCCTTCTAACTAGCTCTGTTGCACCATGGATCCCGGCCTTAGACAAGACACATGATATTGTGTCTTAATTTACCCATCTGAAAAATGGGGGTCTTGGTCATAAAAATGTCAAGATCCTTTCTAGCCCCTAAATGTAAGTATAAATTCTAAGAATCTTAGAATGAAAAAAAAAAAAAATCATTAAGCATGAGTTGTAAATTATGTATGACTTAGCGACTGTACATTATTTATGCCCACCTTATTTTTATAGGCATCTCATGGGAACTCTTATTTTGTCTCTTTAAATAATAAATGAAAAGTAGTGGTTCCCTAAGAAACTGCTACTGCTGCTAAGTCACTTCAGTCGTGTCTAACTCTGTGCGACCCCATAGACGGCAGCCCACCAGGCTCCCCCGTCCCTGGGATTCTCCAGGCAAGAACACTGGAGTGGGTTGCCATTTCCTTCTCCAATGCATGAGAGTGAAAAGTGAAAGTGAAGTCGCTCAGTCGTGTCCGATTCTTAGCGACCCCGTGGACTGCAGCCTACCAGGCTCCTCCGTCCATGGGATTTTCCAGGCAAGAGTACTGGAGTGGGGTGCTATTTCCTTCTCTGCCCTAACAAACTATATAATTACAATTTCCTCTAGGCTCCTGATTCAAGATCCTTATGGAAGAAGCAAATGAAGAGCGTTTAGAAAAGATGAAATAGTACTTCTGGTGTGGGTGTCTGTCTGCTGTACTGCCAGAGCCTGGCTGGAGCTTACCTGATCACAGTTCTCATTGGCCCCTTTCAGTGTTTCCTGGGAGCTGATGATAGCCAGGCCCTGTGCTGGGGTGAGGAAAGTGCTTTCCCAGCTCTTGTAGCTTGGGTCAGGAAATGGAAATCCGACTGTTTGCAACCCCGTGGACTGTAACCTACCAGGCTCCTCCATCCATGGGATTTTTCCAGGCGAGAATACTGGAGTGGGTTGCCATTTCCTTCTCCAGGAGATCTTCTCGACCCAGGGATTGAACCCAGTTCTCCCTCATTGTAGGCAGATGCTTTACCATCTGAGCCACCAGGGAAGTCAAAAATGGAAATCAGGCTACCTCATTTCCAGATCTTTCTTACTTTCCCTACCCCAGAACCACTATGGCAAAGGCAGCAATCTGGGGAAAATGCATGAAAGCTCTGGCTCAGGCTGACCTGGAGTGAATCTCGGTGCTCGGTGCTTCTTGACAGCTCTTGAACCTTAGGGACGTTATCCAATCACTCTTTCAGCTTTTAGCTTGATTGCATGGCAAATATAGCATCCTAGTTCAGTGGTCCCCAGCCTTTTTGACACCAGGGATCAGTTTGGTGGAAGGTAATATTTTCACGGATGGAGTGGGTGATGGTTTCGAGATGATTCAAGCACATTACGTTTATTGTGCACTTTAATTTTATTATTACATTATGATATGTAAGAAGCTTGTCCACCACTCACCTTCTGCTGTGCAGCCTGACTCCTAACAGGCCACGGACCAGACTTGCCCATGGCCCTGGGTTGGGGACCCCGATCCAGGTTATTTAATGCATGTCTATAATTTGTAGGCCATGTGCTAACCAGTCTACATAAAAATCGCCAAACTTCACAACAAAGAGCGTTTAGAAAAGATGAAATAGTACTTCTGGTGTGGGTGTCTGTCTGCTGTACTGCCAGAGCCTGGCTGGAGCTTACCTGATCACAGTTCTCATTGGCCCCTTTCAGTGTTTCCTGGGAGCTGATGATAGCCAGGCCCTGTGCTGGGGTGAGGAAAGTGCTTTCCCAGCTCTTGTAGCTTGGGTCAGGAAATGGAAATCCGACTGTTTGCAACCCCGTGGACTGTAACCTACCAGGCTCCTCCATCCATGGGATTTTTCCAGGCGAGAATACTGGAGTGGGTTGCCATTTCCTTCTCCAGGAGATCTTCTCGACCCAGGGATTGAACCCAGTTCTCCCTCATTGTAGGCAGATGCTTTACCATCTGAGCCACCAGGGAAGTCAAAAATGGAAATCAGGCTACCTCATTTCCAGATCTTTCTTACTTTCCCTACCCCAGAACCACTATGGCAAAGGCAGCAATCTGGGGAAAATGCATGAAAGCTCTGGCTCAGGCTGACCTGGAGTGAATCTCGGTGCTCGGTGCTTCTTGACAGCTCTTGAACCTTAGGGACGTTATCCAATCACTCTTTCAGCTTTTAGCTTGATTGCATGGCAAATATAGCATCCTAGTTCAGTGGTCCCCAGCCTTTTTGACACCAGGGATCAGTTTGGTGGAAGGTAATATTTTCACGGATGGAGTGGGTGATGGTTTCGAGATGATTCAAGCACATTACGTTTATTGTGCACTTTAATTTTATTATTACATTATGATATGTAAGAAGCTTGTCCACCACTCACCTCCTGCTGTGCAGCCTGACTCCTAACAGGCCACGGACCAGACTTGCCCATGGCCCTGGGTTGGGGACCCCGATCCAGGTTATTTAATGCATGTCTATAATTTGTAGGCCATGTGCTAACCAGTCTACATAAATATCGCCAAACTTCACAACCACCTTGAAAGGCTGAGTTTTCCTTGGTGTCCCTTGAGCCTCTCCATGAAGCAGCAACATGAGCTCGGATTCTAGCTCTATTTCCCTGAGATCAAGGAAGCCCAGCCTGACAGCGAGGTATGGGGATGGTGGAGGGGGAGGAGCGGTTGCTTTAACAACCATCACAGAAGTCCCTGGGGAGTAGTTACCAGGGTGAGGGTACCAGCCCAGGGAATACCCAGGAAAGACCAGCCCCCAGAAGGGAGGGGGCCACCCCTACTGGTGTCTGGAGTCCAGCGATCCCACTGACTGGAGGTGGTGAGCCAAGCCCGTGTCGGGCCTCACTGATGCATGGCTGGGCTGAAGAAAGAACTCATTGAATTGTTCATGGAAAAGAGTGGTGCCTGAGAGGCCAGAGCCGGAGAATGAGGCCACCTCAAGCACAGGGCTTGGCAGGACACCAGGCTGAAAGGTACAGCAATGGCCTCTCAGAATCAGTTCTCGGAGCAGGCTTTTGCATCACAAGCTGGCTGGCGGCTGCAGGGAAAGATGTACACTCGCAGGTTTTGTCTGCGAGTTTGAGGTTCAGTGCTGGGGGACGAGACAGAGGGTGTCTGAACTTCGGCTCCACCTCCGTGTGAGAGGGGAGACTTGGACCAGCTTGAGCTGCCTGGAGCTGGAGGAGTCAGGCTNGCTGGCTGGCAGCTGCAGGGAAAGATGTACACTCGCAGGTTTTGTCTGCGAGTTGGAGGTTCAGTGCTGGGGGACGAGACAGAGGGTGTCTGAACTTCGGCTCCACCTCCGTGTGAGAGGGGAGACTTGGACCAGCTTGAGCTGCCTGGAGCTGGAGGAGTCAGGCTATGTTAGGGCTTTGTCAGCAGGCCCCGGCTTCTTGCTTCCTCAAATCTACCTGCACAGTCCGGAGCCAGAGGCCTTGGTGGCTGGATAACTTGGGCCTAATTCTGGCTTGCCAGCTAGGCCAACAAGGTGGCAATGATAAAAACATTATTTACTGTGTGCAAACACTGCCCTAAAGCATTTTGTGTTTATCTCCCTCTTCAAAGCAACTCCAGGTGCTAATATTATTGACCCCCCATCTACCTGAGGAGATCAAGCCAGTCAATCCTAAAGGAAGTCAATCCTGGATATTTGCTGGAAGGACTGATACTGAAGCTGAAGGTCCAATACTTTGGCCACCTGATGTGAAGAATGGACTCATTGGAAAAGACCCTGAGGCTGGGAAAGATTGAAGGCAGGAGGAGAAGGAGACGACAGAGGATGAGAGGGTTGGATGGCATCACCGACTCGATGGACATGAGCTTGAGCAAGCTCCAAGAGAGAGTGAAAGACAGGAAAGCCTGGCGTGCTGCAGTCCATGGGGTCACAAAGAGTCAGACATGACTGAGCAACTGAACAACAGATGAGGAGACTGAGGCAGGGGATAGTTAGGTAGTTTGTCTAAGGTCTACACTGCCAAGTACTGATGGAGTCAGGATTTGAACCTGGCTGAGTGACTGTAGAACTTCACCTTGGGCCACTATCTTAGCCTGTCTCTGATTCATNGACATGACTGAGCAACTGAACAACAGATGAGGAGACTGAGGCAGGGGATAGTTAGGTAGTTTGTCTAAGGTCTACACTGCCAAGTACTGATGGAGTCAGGATTTGAACCTGGCTGAGTGACTGTAGAACTTCACCTTGGGCCACTATCTTAGCCTGTCTCTGATTCATGAATGGTAAAATGGGCTAAACAGGGTGTGGTGACAGTCAGTTTGGGATAATCCGTTATTAGCTTGGGCACAGTGCCTGCAGGGGAAACAATGTGAGCTGCTGTTGGTGTGATTCATCATGGCCCTCTGCAGTCTTGCTACTCTTTCTGTTTCTTCTCAGATAATGGTTATTTATTTATGGCTTTGCTGGGTCTTCATTGCTGTGCACTGGCTGTCTCTAATTGTGGCTGCTGCTGCTAAGTCACTTCAGTCGTGTGCTACTCTGTGCGACCCCATAGACGGCAGCCCACCAGGCTCCCCCGTCCCTGGGATCCTCCAGGCAAGAGCACTGGAGTGGGTTGCCATTTCCTTCTCCAGTGCATGAAAGTGAAAAGGGAAAGTGAAGTCGCTCAGTCGTGTCCGACACTTAGTGACCACATGGACTGCAGCCTACCAGGCTCCTCCATCCATGGGATTTTCCAGGCAAGAGTACAGGAGTGGGGTGCCATTGCCTTCTCTAATTGTGGCAAGAGGGGGCTATTCTCTAGTTGCAGTGCACAGGCTTCTTATTACCGTGGCTTCTCTTGCTGTGGAGCAGGGTCGCTAGAGCTTGCGGGCTTCAGTAGTTGTGGCCCACAAGCTGAATTGCTCCTCAGCATATGCGGGCTTCCCAAGCCAGGGATCAGACTGGTGTCTCCTGCATTGCAAGGTGGATTCTTAACCACTGGACCACCAGGGAAGCCCCTCAGAGAACTTTTTTTTTAAAAAATTTTTGATTGAGCTTCATGAGCCTTTCAGTTTCTTGGGTTGGGACACGTTGTCTACTTGGCGTGTGTGGAGGGGCCAGGCAGCAAAGTTCAAAAACCCTGTGGGATAAGTGGGGATTTTGTCCCCACCTGAACAATATTCCAAGAATCCTTCAAGGATTGAAGTTCAAGTTTGGTCCTCTGAGCAAAAATTTTGCAGAAATTCTTCTATGCCCTTATCGTTGTTTAGTCGCTAAGTCGTGTCTGACTCTTTGGGACCCCATGGACTGAAGCATGCCAGGCTTCCCTGCCCTTCACTACCTCCCTGAGCTTGCTCAAACTCCTGTCCATTGAGTTGGTGATGCCATCCAGTCATCTCATCCTCTCTGTCATCTCCTTCTCCTCCTGCCCTCAATCTTTCCCAGCATCAGGGTCTTATCCAATGAGTCACCTTTGTTTGCCTTTGTTTACATGTTAAAAAAAAAAAGAGTTTTCATAGCAATAACAACAAACTTCCTGGTTTGGTTATGTCATGGCTCCTAATATAGAAAAAGAAGAGAGAAATTAAAGCCACCTGTGTCCAGGGGTCCCATAGGTAAGAGAAGGAAAGCTTTCTCCTTCTTGTGTGGGAGCAGATACATGGAGGCAGGGGAGGGGTTTCACACCATTCTGGTGCCTCTCCTCCAAAGCTGAAGTTGAGATGCACTGAGTGACCCAGGAGAAGCCCCAGGGAAATTCTAGATCTTGCTTCCCTGCAGGCCAAGGGGATTCTGGAGTCTCCCCTCAGGGTAGGGAGCCCTCAGATGCAGCCCAGCCCCTCTATGAGGAGAAGTTTCTACTTTGCAGTCCACCTCTTAAAGAAGGTACATGTTGATGAAAAATTAATCAGTCAATCTAAGAAAGGCATAGAAAATTCTATTAGAGCCAAATTTGAGGATTACAAGTTGAGAAGAGTATCTCAGAAAGCTCCAAGAACCGTTGCACTAGCTGAAAGCCAAGACACATAAGTTTTCTGAGACAGAGAAATGATGATACATCAAATGTTTTATTATTGACGGTTTACTACCCCTTATAAGATCAAGAAAGAATGTTATCTCTAAGGAGTTGTTGATGCTCGGGGGATGTTGCTCTTTATGACTAAGCAGGTATTGCTGCTAATTGGTGGGGCTTGGGGTTGGGGGTGGGGCTGGAAGGGTGTCTGGTTGATGCCTAATGCAGATACACAATGTGCAGAGGTGTTTTTTTTTTTTAAAGCACGGAGTCCTCACCACTGGACTGCTAAGGAATTCCCCCAGAGGAGAATTTGTAGGTTTAGATTTTTCTTGTCTCACCATGAAATATGAATTTCATTTCACACGCCTAAGGACTTGTGGATGGGGAGACTCTGGATTCTTTTTACTGTCCCTTTTCCAGGTCTCTTGGGCTCAGCTGCATGTTGCCTGGCCATTAGGGAGCTGCCAGCCCAGGGCCCTTGTATACTGTACCCAGGCTTACCCATAGTGTTGTAACTGCTTGTGTCCTGATGTCAGCACTCTAGTCACTCCAGACCTCTGTAGGAGGGACAGAGCAGAGAGGCCTGGGTCAAGTGGGCTGCTTCTGAGATCACCCCAAGAGACCTGCAGAGAGCTGGCGGGCTTGAGCACTAAAGCCATGAAAAGACTCACAAGCCAGTGGCTCACTGCTTCTCTTGCTATTCCCAGACAGAGGCATCAACTATTAGAATTATTGTTTAGTTGCTCAGTCGTGTCAGACTTTGTGAGCCCATGGGCTGTAGGGGGTTTCTCTGTGCAAGAAATTCTCCAGGTAAGAATATTGGTTGAATACTGGGTTGCCATTTCTTCTCCAGGGGATCTTCCTGACCCAAGGATCAATTCTTTACCACTGAGCCACCAGGGAATATTGTGTGAGCTTTGAAGCTGGGGCAGGGTTTGTCTGTCCAGCCATCTTCACTTCCCCACCCGAGCTCTGCTATTGCCTAGTAGGGCTGATTTGCTGGCCTCCAAAAATGTCCATGGAGGAGAGCAAAGCAGAAGACTCTAAGGACAGATGAGGGAAAGGGAAAGAAAGAGAGGAAACCAAAACTAAGGATTCTCTTAGGAGATTTTTGGGGGAAGGTCAATCTCAAGCCAAAAAATAAAAAATAAAGTTACAGACTTCGTCTTTAGAGGAGATAATACATCTGTGTGTATAATTATAGCCCCACTTAGAAAGGCCGCAGGGAATTTTGCTTTTCTTAGTTTCCCACTTTCCTTTCCTCTGCCCCCTTTCAACAGAAGGCTCCAGTTTGGATTCCATACAGGAAGTGTGATATAATGCACACAGCAGCCACATTACATCAACTTTCATGAAACTGGGGGCTGGAGCTCCATGCTTCCTGCTGGGAAGGAGTTTTGGGGGCCTTTAGGCCCCAAGGAGACTGGCCCCCAAGGGATTCCAGGAAGAATGATCTGGTTCACTTGTAACTAGCCAAGAGTGCCCAGTTCTGAAAGCTCGCTTTCGGCAAAGAAAAGCTGGCTTTGGCTGAGAGATAAGCCTGGGCACCTTTTGACCCTTTTGTGCTAGGCAAGAAGGGAGGACTGACCTCAACGAGATAAAAGACTATTTTCCTTGGAGCTAGAGGACTCAAACTCTCTTCTCTTTTGTTTCTGCCCGGAAGACAAGGAGAGCTCATTCCAGTCCTGTCAGAGGTCACCCAACATCGGCACCCCTCGCCAGAGTGGCTGTGTCTGTGACGCCTTCAGAGGTTGGCACTGTGCTCAGGGTGGGCCAAAGACACCTGGGTTTGTTGCGGTCACAGTGGTGGTAGTTTTTGTTTTGTTTTGTTTTGCAAGAGTGGGTACAACAGTCGTTTAAAGTCTGGTTTCCCTGGTACCAAAAAAAAAAAACAACCACACCACAAAACCCCAAATCCTAGTACCTCCTGCTTCTGGCTCAGCTGTCCCCAACCCTCGAAAGTTACCCAACTGGAACATGAAGAACAGAGAGGGGGCAGATCCCCCCTTCCTGTGGGTGGGTTCCCTTAGAGTTCTTGCCCAGGACAGCACACTCCCCTGTGCCAGCCACAGAGCCCAGCATTTGGGACCCTGCCACCGTGTCCCCACACTGGCCTCAACTCAAATTACCTTCCCAAACAGCAGCAATTGGTTGCCTGGGGCAGTGGCACCCTACAATCTGCACTGCTGAACTAGTTTGTCACAAACTGGTCTGCAATTTTAAACATACCTGTGCCCCACCCACATGTCAACACATTAGTAATTAACGCTAATCCTGAAACCTGGTGCCTGGTAGAAATGAAGGAACAGGGGTGGGGCTTCAAAAGAGCAGCTGCAGGGCCTAGTTGTGCCGGGCAGGGCCAGCTAATGAGAGCTCGCATTTTATCAGCCCTCACTCTGCCAAGTATGCACTAAACACTTCTCCTTAATTTCCTGCAATCCTCACCTCAATGCTGGAAGGTGCAGGCGATTCCCATTTTGTTGACAGGGAAACAGAGTCTTTTGTTAAAGGCTCTGAAGTCCATCTAGTCAAAGCTATGGTTTTTCCAGTAGTCATGTATGGATGTTAGAGATGGACCATAAAGAAGGCTGAACGCTGAAGAACCCATGCTTTTGAACTGTGGTGTTGGAGAAGACTCTTGAGAATCCCTTGGATTGCAAGGAGATCAAACCAGTCAATCCTAAAGGAAATCAGTGCTGAATAGTCATTGGAAGGACTGATGCAGAAGCTGAAGCTCCAATACTTTGACCACCTAATAATCCAAAGAGCCAACACATTAGAAAAGACCCTGATGCTGGGAAAGACTGAAGGCAGGAGGAGAAGGGGATGACAGAGGATGAGATGTTGGATGGCATCACTGACTCAATGGACATGAGTTTGAGTGAGCTCAGGGAGATGGTGAAGGACAGGGAAGCCTGATGTGCTGCAGTCCATGGGGTTGCAAACAATTGAACACAACTAAGTGACTGAACAACAAGGCTCTGAGAAATGGAGTCATTTGCCTAAACTCACACGGCCACTAGGAACTGAAAGCAAATTTGAACTCTCATCTGATTTGCAAGCCCCGCACTTTTCAGCATCAGGTTGCACTGCTGTTGCAGGCCGATAAATTTAACGAGAATGGGCGCCAGGAAATGCCAGCTGTTCCAGGAAGGCAATCATTTCCAACGTGCCAAAATCGGAAGGGGTCTGAGACCTGAGAAGTGGTACCTGAAACCACAGGGCCAAGTATAAGTGTTGCTGGAACACTGCATGGAGGTGAGAAGACCACACGTGCCTGATGAGGGTAGAAGGCAGCACCCTCGGCCACTGCCTTCTGCTAACCCAGTGCAGAAGCTGCCGAGGTGTAGAGAGCCAGGGAAGGGCTTTTGAATTTGTGTTAATGTAATCTCCTGCCTCTGGGCTTGCCTGGTGGCCCAGCGATAGAGAATCCACCTGTCAATGCAGGAGATACGGGTTTGATCCCTGGGTGGGGAAGATCCCCTGGAGAAGGAAATGGCAACACACTCTGACTTAGTGACTAAACAACAACAATCTCCCAGCTGAAGGCTGGTGGAAACAATGAAGTTGATGTTGCTTCAGTCGTGTGCGAATATAAGCTGGTCTTCTTCCAAGATGTTTTGAATGGAATGAATGCCCCTGTCCTGAGTACCTTCCAATACCTAGCCCCTATAGAGCCTCATTTCCTTCTGAAAAGGGGCTTCTATTTCCTTCTGAACCTCAGCTGGCTCCCCGCACCCCACTATGCAGGTGTCTCCCTGGAATACTGTCGGTACCCACTCTGCTGAGTGCCAGCCCGGAGGCGTGGTACCTCTCTATCTTCCCTCTCGCCACACAGCCAGACGTGATGCCTGCTGGATAGGGGGTCACCCTCTCCATCTGTCTCTCTTTGATAGTTTCATTTCTTTCCCATTACTGTGTGGCTCGTGGTTGATGAATTCAGAGCATTCCATGTGCTTTTAAGAATTTTATTGATTTGTTTTTGGCTGAGCTGGGTCTTTGTTGCTGCGTGTGGGCTTTCTCTAGGTGCAGTACATGGTCTTCTCATGGTCTTCGCGCGGTGTCTTCTCTTGTTGCGGAGCATGGGCTCTAGAGTGTTTGGGTTTCAAGGGCTTAGTTACTCTGCGGCATGTGGAATCTTCCCAGAGTAGGGATCGAACCTGTGTCCCTTGCATTAGCAGGCAGATTCTTAACCACTGGACCACCTGTTTCATATATTTTTAAGAGATCACTTACTATACACCAGTTCTAGGTCCTGTACATGTATTGACTCTCTTTATCCTCATAAAAGAATGTGAGTTGGTAATATCCTGATCTCCATTTTATAGATGATAACATCTGGGGTCCAAAGAGGTGAAGCTACTTGCCCATGTTACACAACTGATGAATAGCAGCGCCTGAATAGAAATCTAGGCTGCCTAAGCTTAGTACCCACACTCTCAGCTGTGCTGCCATGGTGATTCTGGACTGAGTCAGGGTATGCATTCGAGTGTCTCTTCCTGGGCGTGCCAGACCTATGTGTGGGTGCGTTGCTGCTGCCATAACTGACTTTGGGCTAGAACACTGGAATGATATCAAGTTCCCAGGTGAACATGAGGCTGTCGAAGGTGGTCAAGGAAAATACCACGTAGCACTGTTGATGGTCTGGAGAGGGTGGGGCTGAGTGATTCGCCTTCCCTGGGACACTCATGCCATAACTGACTTTGGGCTAGAACACTGGAATGATATCAAGTTCCCAGGTGAACATGAGGCTGTCGAAGGTGGTCAAGGAAAATACCACGTAGCTCTGTCGATGGTCTGGAGAGGGTGGGGCTGAGTGATTCGCCTTCCCTGGGACACTCTCTTCTTTAGGTTTGTACCTAGGCACACTGACTCAGTTTCTGATGTCATCCAGCGCTGGACACACTCAGGAGCATCACCTCCTATTCGTAGGAATTGCAGTCAGTCATGTGGGAAAAGTGCAGAGAAGACATTCACAGGTGGAACAACATCTAGGGTCACTCCCAGGAACATGCCAATTCCAGAGCTTAACCGGAACCTTGGAGGGAGTGAGGATAATAATAGCTAATGCTTATTAAGCCCTCACAACGTGCCATCCCTGGTCTAAGCACATTCCAGGAACTTTGTCATTTAATCCTCACCTTGGCCTTCTGATGTGGATCCTATTATTATCTCGCGTTGGTATACAAAAAAAACAAGGCACAGAGATGTGATTCCCTAAGATCATAGGCCCGATTAACAGGGGATTCGGGATTCAAACGCCACCATTGTCTTCAAAAACTGAGCTCAGTCATGGCACTACAATGAACACCTGAAACCTTGTTCTTAACAGCAGCTCTTTTTTAGGGGAGATGGGGTCTTTCAGCTATTTTATCACCGGCTCCATTGTCAGCCTCGGATGCATGAGGCCCCAGAAACAAAGTGAAAAGACAGCTTGGCCTAAAATAACTGCATGACTCCTGACTGGGGAACAGGATCAAGAGGTGAGAAGCTGGGGTGGGGGAGTTCTCTCTCCAGGTGGCAAATTCTGTAAGTGATGTTTCTGAGTAGGCTCTGGGAGGAGGATTCAGAAGAGATTTTTCTAGTCAACATCCATGGTGGCAGGGGGCACAGGAAGGGGGAACCAGGTCTTTCCCTTGACCCTCTGAGTTTCTGAAACAAGACTCCCACTCTGGTCATCCTTGCCCTCCCAGCCTGACCTTGCTAGGCCCCCATTCTTGCCACCTGCTGCTATTGGTCCCTTGCCCCCACTTCTGAGGTGCTGACAGGAGAGAAGCGCCTCTCCAGGCTGGTGACATAGCTTTCATTTTAGCATTGGAAAGCCTGGGCATCACCTCTTTGGCTTGTAAGTATAACATTACTACTTTCTTTTAGATAAAATCTTAACATTTTGCAGAGGTATTTGCAAATCATATATCTGAAACGGATTAATATCCAGAACGTATAAGAACTCCTATAACTCAACAAGAGAAAAATAAACACCCATTTAAAAAATGAGCAAAGGATTTAAGTAGGTATTTCTTCAGAGAAGATAAGAAAAGGGCCAATGAACCCATGAAAAGATGCCCAACATCATTAATCATGAGGGAAAGGCAAATCAAAACTACCAAACTCATTAGGATGGCTATTACCAAAAAAATGGGAAAATAGCAGATGTTGGCAAGGATATAAAGAAACCATAAGTGTTGTTTCTGGGAATGTAAACTGGTGTAGCTGCTTTGGAAAATAGTTTGGCAGATCCTCAAAAGGTAAACATAGGATTATCATATGGTACATCAATTGCACTTCTAGGTATATACCCTAAAGAATTAACCACAAGGGCTCAAAATATTTGTATGCCATTGTTTATAGCAGCATTCTTCACAACAGCTAAAAGGTAGAAACAACCCAAAGGTCTATCAATGCATGAGCAGTTGAACAAATTGTGATATATCCATACAGTGGAATATTACTCATAAAAAGGAATGAATTTCTGACACATGCTGCAAAATGGACAAACATTGAAAACATTATAAGTGAAATCAGCCAAACACAAAAGAACAAATATTATATGATTCTACCCTTATTATGTATGTTGTTGTTTAGTCGCTAAGTCATATCTGACTCTGCAACCACATGGACTGTAGCCTGCCACGTCTCTCTGTCCTTGGGATTTCCCAGGCAAGAATACTGGAGCATATTGCCGTTTCCTTCTCCAGGGGATCTTTCCAGCCCAGGGATTGAACCCACATCTCCTGAACTGGCAGGCAGATTCTTTACCACTGAGCCACCTGGGAAACCCGTGAGGTGCATAGCATTGGCCAGTTCATAGAGTTAGAAAGTAGGTTATCAGAAGCTGGAAGGGGAGGTGAATGAAAAGTTTAATGAAGACAAAGTTTCTGTTTGGGATGATGAACAAGTTCTGGAAATAGTAGTTAAATAACATTGTAAATGTACTAAATACCATTGAACTATACCTTTTAAATGGTTAAAATGATCAATTTCGTTATGTGTATTTTATTACTATTTTTAAAAATCATGCAGTCAGTCATGTGGGAAAAGTGCAGAGAAGACATTCACAGGTGGAACAACATCTAGGGTCACTCCCAGGAACATGCCAATTCCAGAGCTTAACCGGAACCTTGGAGGGAGTGAGGATAATAATAGCTAATGCTTATTAAGCCCTCACAACGTGCCATCCCTGGTCTAAGCACATTCCAGGAACTTTGTCATTTAATCCTCACCTTGGCCTTCTGATGTGGATCCTATTATTATCTCGCGTTGGTATACAAAAAAAACAAGGCACAGAGATGTGATTCCCTAAGATCATAGGCCCGATTAACAGGGGATTCGGGATTCAAACGCCACCATTGTCTTCAAAAACTGAGCTCAGTCATGGCACTACAATGAACACCTGAAACCTTGTTCTTAACAGCAGCTCTTTTTTAGGGGAGATGGGGTCTTTCAGCTATTTTATCACCGGCTCCATTGTCAGCCTCGGATGCATGAGGCCCCAGAAACAAAGTGAAAAGACAGCTTGGCCTAAAATAACTGCATGACTCCTGACTGGGGAACAGGATCAGGAGGTGAGAAGCTGGGGTGGGGGAGTTCTCTCTCCAGGTGGCAAATTCTGTAAGTGATGTTTCTGAGTAGGCTCTGGGAGGAGGATTCAGAAGAGATTTTTCTAGTCAACATCCATGGTGGCAGGGGGCACAGGAAGGGGGAACCAGGTCTTTCCCTTGACCCTCTGAGTTTCTGAAACAAGACTCCCACTCTGGTCATCCTTGCCCTCCCAGCCTGACCTTGCTAGGCCCCCATTCTTGCCACCTGCTGCTATTGGTCCCTTGCCCCCACTTCTGAGGTGCTGACAGGAGAGAAGCGCCTCTCCAGGCTGGTGACATAGCTTTCATTTTAGCATTGGAAAGCCTGGGCATCACCTCTTTGGCTTGTAAGTATAACATTACTACTTTCTTTTAGATAAAATCTTAACATTTTGCAGAGGTATTTGCAAATCATATATCTGAAACAGATTAATATCCAGAACGTATAAGAACTCCTATAACTCAACAAGAGAAAAATAAACACCCATTTAAAAAATGAGCAAAGGATTTAAGTAGGTATTTCTTCAGAGAAGATAAGAAAAGGGCCAATGAACCCATGAAAAGATGCCCAACATCATTAATCATGAGGGAAAGGCAAATCAAAACTACCAAACTCATTAGGATGGCTATTACCAAAAAAATGGGAAAATAGCAGATGTTGGCAAGGATATAAAGAAACCATAAGTGTTGTTTCTGGGAATGTAAACTGGTGTAGCTGCTTTGGAAAATAGTTTGGCAGATCCTCAAAAGGTAAACATAGGATTATCATATGGTACATCAATTGCACTTCTAGGTATATACCCTAAAGAATTAACCACAAGGGCTCAAAATATTTGTATGCCATTGTTTATAGCAGCATTCTTCACAACAGCTAAAAGGTAGAAACAACCCAAAGGTCTATCAATGCATGAGCAGTTGAACAAATTGTGATATATCCATACAGTGGAATATTACTCATAAAAAGGAATGAATTTCTGACACATGCTGCAAAATGGACAAACATTGAAAACATTATAAGTGAAATCAGCCAAACACAAAAGAACAAATATTATATGATTCTACCCTTATTATGTATGTTGTTGTTTAGTCGCTAAGTCATATCTGACTCTGCAACCACATGGACTGTAGCCTGCCACGTCTCTCTGTCCTTGGGATTTCCCAGGCAAGAATACTGGAGCATATTGCCGTTTCCTTCTCCAGGGGATCTTTCCAGCCCAGGGATTGAACCCACATCTCCTGAACTGGCAGGCAGATTCTTTACCACTGAGCCACCTGGGAAACCCGTGAGGTGCATAGCATTGGCCAGTTCATAGAGTTAGAAAGTAGGTTATCAGAAGCTGGAAGGGGAGGTGAATGAAAAGTTTAATGAAGACAAAGTTTCTGTTTGGGATGATGAACAAGTTCTGGAAATAGTAGTTAAATAACATTGTAAATGTACTAAATACCATTGAACTATACCTTTTAAATGGTTAAAATGATCAATTTCGTTATGTGTATTTTATTACTATTTTTAAAAATCACAAAAACTATGCTATAAAGAGCTCTGTAGGGTTTCATCTCAGCAGTTTATAATTCCGTCGACAGTCGCCATAGCTACCCTACAGAGAGGAGTACCATGTGAAAATTGCACTTGGCTTTCCAAGCTGGAACTGAAAACACTACTCGCTACTCCTTGGAGTTCCCCCAGAGTGAATCTATCCACTCACGGTTGCCACTGGGCCTTACCTGTTGCTACAGTATCACCGTGCTGTTACTAGGGAATGAGACGTGCCCTGACTTCCAGTGCATTCACATGGCACACAAAACCACTCTGTTCCTTTGCTGCTTGGTATAAGGCCACATCTCCTTCCAGTACTTAAGCATTAAAAAAAAAAAAAAAGTGAGCTAAGGATTTATTTGGCTAGAGTTTAAACTCCAATCATTGTTTAGTCAGGGACAGAGCCAACAGCAGTGTTTAAACTTCATCATTATTTAGACAGGGACAGAGCCAAGTTTACAGAATTCTGGAAGACAAGCTTAACCTCAGGGTACCTTAGCAGTTCTCCTCTGTGGCCAATCCTGAGGATTTCATTCGGAACAAAACCCTCATCCATATATAACCCGAGTATCTTCTGTACACTGAAAACACAAAGATGAATAAGGCATAACTCCTCCTCTCCTGAGGCTAAAAATCTGATAGAAACAATAAGTTTACAAAAGTAAACATGAATAGGAATGTGTTCAAAGTGTTGTGGAGTGACTGAGGTCAGGATTAGGGCCAAAAAGAGGCGCGATCATGGGTCACAGATACAAGATGACATTTCCATCAAATCCTGATGAAAGAATGCTGTTTTCCGGGGTGACTAAACAGGAAGTGGGAAGGAAGGGGCAGCATATGGAAAGCCACAGAACATGACAGGATGGGCCATCCAGAAACCCACAAGCAGCCAGGTGTGGGTGGAGCAGGGTGAGTGGTAGAGTGACAGGACCCCCCAAGGACTTAGAAGGAAGTGAGGTGTTATCACATGCTCCAGGGGAAATCGAGGAAGGACACTATCCTCGGGGCCCTCCTGGATGGGCACAATCAGGTTTTCACTTCCATAAAGAAATTTAAAGACTGGTGGAAAGACTGGAGGGGTTAGAACCTTGGCACAAGGAAGCCAACTGAAAGGTGGTCAGAGTATTCAAGGTGAGAGATGAAGAAAGCCCAGATCCAAGGACCATTTCAGAGGCAGCAGGCACAAGATAACAATTGCAACTCTCTTACAAGCTTGAGGTCCAAAATGAGATCAGATTTCTTTTCAGTTCTGCAGAGCCAGCAGGCTGCTGGTCCTCCTACACTCCCTTCCAGTGACTATGCTGTGGGAACCCCACACTCGCACAGGGAATAGGGTCTGTGTCTTCTTCCCAACTCCTTCCTCTTCTCTAGGCATCCTTGATCAGCCTCCCTGTGTTCAGTTCAGTTCACTCGCTCAGTCGTGTCCGACTCTTTATGACCCCATGGACAGCAGCATGCCAGGCCTCCCTGTCCATCACCAACTCCCGGAGTTTACTCAAACTTATGTCCATTGAGTTGGTGATGCCATCCAACCATCTCATTCTCTGTTGTCCCTTTCTCCTCCCACCTTCAATCTTTCCCAGCATCAGGGTCTTTTTCATGAGTTGGCTCTTCACATCAGGAAACCCCATGGACTGTGGCTGACCAAACTCTTCTGTCCATGGGGATTCTCCAGGTATGAATACTGGAGTGGGTAGCCATTTCCTTCTTCAGGGAATCTTCCTGACCCGGGGATCAAACCCGTGTCTCTTAACATCTCCTGCACTGGCAGGCAGGTTCTTTACCACTACTGCCACCTGGGAAACCCTCAATTTCCATCCCCACCTGCAAAGAGTAACTACTGTTTATTTTTTTTTTAATTTTTTGGCGACACCCCTCAGTATACAGGATCTTAGTTCCCCAACCAGGGATGGAACCCAAGTCCCCTGCAGTGGAAGCCCGAAGTCTTAACCACTGGACTGCCAGGGAAGTCCCAGCAATCACTCTTTCTGATTTCTTACGTATCCTTCCAGAGATATTTAAAAATAATTCAAGCAAATATGATGATACATCCTTCCCTTCCTCCTTTCCTTTCCTTCTTGGGTGTCCTTCTTAGAATGTGCTTACCAAACCCTAGAGGAGCTCACTGAGTCTTAGGGAATCAGTCCTGTTATCATTATGTCTACTGATAAGCCCGTCTCCTCTGGAGTGACTAAAGGTATAAGGACCCCAAACAGAAGGTTCCATCAGGGGAGGCCTCACCTCCTCTGGAGGCTCCATCCATCCCTGGACCTGCTGCAGAAACTGAGGCATGAATGGCAGCCAACAGAACAGTCTAGGCCAGACCCTGAACACAATAGCAAATGAGGCACCACGGAGGGTGTGATGCTGGCCTGTGACCACAGTCAAGAAGACCCCCCCTCTCAGCGACTAACTCTTCCATTTGCACTTAGCCATCTTCCCTGGGCCCACCCGCAGGGTCAAGTGGCTGGACCACAGGGCTCCAGCTCTGGGACAGCTCCCAGAGTCAGCTCTCCAGAACCGAACTCCCTCTGACCCTGAGCCCCTCAGGCGGCACTGCTGCTCTTTCCTGCCAGCCAGCCTCAGCCCAAGTCCAGCAGGGGTAGTACATTAACTTTTATTTTGTGAAGAGAGGCCCTAAGTCTCACTGTTTCCTTCCAGAAGGTTCTTTGCAGGTTGCAAACACAAGAGCCTTTGGGAAGAGCACCTCTTCACTCCACATACCAGAAGCAGCTCAGCCCCGAGGGCTTGGTGACATAGGTTTTTTATTTTAGTGCTTGGGGCTGAATTCTTTTTGGTGGGTAAAGTGGATTGTAATAATAAAGGAGGAAGACTGAGTTTGGGGAGGGCCTGGGAGATGAAATTAGTTCAGAATATATAGAGCTTATCCATGTGACCTCTCAGCTTCCTATTATAAATGTAAATCCTGGTTTTAATGGAATCTCAAAGCTGCCTATCACTGAATTCCCTCCCTCGAGTCTATACACACCACCCTTCATGATTAACTTTAAGCTTCTTCTGGATCTTAACTAATGAAAGTCATATTTTGAAATCTACACAGGATAGCTGTTTAAAACAACGCACCATGCAAAACTCAAGGGATACAACTGACACACACCAAATCTAATTATAATAGTGTTTAGTGGTTGAACAAAGATATTCAAATGCCAATGAGAAGAGGAAGGCTATATAGAGAATGAACTTAAAACTACCAGAGGGTACTATTAGGCTGTGCATATAATTGGCATTCAGTAAGTTGAGTCATAACAGCTAACACTTATGAGTGTTCATCGGGGTTCCATGTTAGCTCAGCTGGTAAAGAACCTGCCTGCAATGCAGGAGACCTGGGGGATTCGATCCCTGGATTGGGAAGATCCCCTGGAGGAGGGCATGCCAATCCTCTGCAGTAGTCCTGCCTGGAGAATCCCCAGGGACAGAGGAGCCTGATCGGCTACAGTCCATGTGGTTGCAAATAGTCAGACATGACTGAGCGACTAAACACAGGCCAGAAAACGCATCTAATCCTTTGACTTGCTATATCCCTATGAGGAAGGGATTTTTATTATTGTTGTTGTCATTGTAATTTCCACATTAAAAAATTATTTTTGGCTGCATTGGGTCTTGGTTGCTATGCATGGGCTTTCCCTGGTTGCGATGAACGGGGAGGGGCTGCTCTCTGCTGCAGCGCTCAGGTCTCTTTAGGATGGCTTCTCTTGCGGCAGAGCACAGGGTTCGGGCGCAGGGGCTTCAGGAGTTGCAGCTTGTGAGCTCAGTGGTTACCGCTCTCAGACTCGGGTAGGATTTCCTCTCATCCTTTCCTTGTAGATTTTAAATTTTTTAAATTTCTTGTTTTCTTTCTCTCTCCTTTCTGTCTTTCTTTCTTTGATGAGTTGCCAAATGACTAACATGTTTGTGATGCTTGGTATATTATTCGATTATCGGTTTAACAATTTTCTCTGCCACCAGTCTGCAAGATTGGGCTTGGAAATCACTCCCCACATATGAAATATCCCCGTCTTTACATTAGCAAGTGGGAAAAGCTAGGGTAACCTTTTAGAGTGCTTAGAAAGTATGAGAACCTTCAAAATTAGGTTCAAACTTCAGGAATTTGCCACAATTGGATAATTTTCATTAGAAGATTAATTTTTATCTCATTCATTCCCAAGTGCTCTACTTTAGGGTTGGCTCAGTAGGACACCACCAAAAGCAGGAAGCTTCATAGTAGCCCATGTATGTACAACTGCATTTCTGATGCCTCTTTTCTCTCACCCCTGTAAAAAGCAATTTTGCTTGAACCTCTTAAGACACTTGGGACATGTTTTATAAAACTAATTTATAGTAAGTATAAATTCAATTGAGCATTCCTGGTGTGGCTATTTCAGCTGTGCAGAATGCCACAGCAATGAGGACATTGTTTGTTTCGGAGCAGGAGATGCCAATGCGATGACAGACATTTTTTTTAAGGCATGTAACTGGTGGCTGTTAAATCTGCATTTCCTGACATTCATAATGGTCCATTAGCCACTGGACGTGAGCAGAGAGTTAGCTAATAATCAGGCCTTCTTTTTGCATTGTTTAACAATGCAAAGTGCTTTTAAAGAATTATTTCATCTAATCTTAACAATAACCCAATGAGATCGGTGAGGACATCCTGGCAACGTTAAGAACCTGTCGAACGTCATTCTCTCAAGACAAAGGCCTACTCTCTGTATTTGGAACCAGGGTACTCCCTAGTAAGTAGAAAGCATACTTAAATTATGTTATTTTCAACAAATGTTCATTGAGCCCCTTCCATGGGCCAGGGTACTGTGAGATGCTGGGGAGCCGCAGGTCAACAAGACACAGTCCTTTCCCTCAAGGAGCTCTGCTTGGCAGGGGAGAGAGGTGAACACCCCTATCTATCATCAGATGCTGAAAGGCCATAATGAGTGTCTTTTGGAAAAGTGTCAAAAAGAGATGGTTTCAGAGAGTCACAGGGGACATTTGTGCTGAGTCCTGAAGTGTAACTAGGATTCTGTCTGGAATAGGAGTGCAGGGAGGATATTCCAGGGAGTCGTCACAGCCTGGAAGGGGGACAGAGGCATGGGCCAGAGTGTGGATCAAAGTGGGTGGCTGGAGACTGAGGGAGGAGGGTTGCCTCCAATTAGCCAGGTGGAGAAAGCTTTGTTTGCTTCAATGAAGGGTGTGGTTTAGTCCTGCAAACCAGAGAGGTGGTAAAGAGTAGCTCTGGTTGCATCTGAGTCTAGACTCCAAGGGTTTGTTGACTTGGAGACATTACTTAACCACCATCTGTAAAGTGGGGGTAATACTCATACTTATGGGTTAGTTTTGAATGTTAATGAGCTAGTGTATGTGAAGTGCTGAGCACACTGCCTGACACACAGTAAATGTTGAATAACTATTGATTCCTACCTGGCTAATTATCCTTTACCTTTTTTGAATCAGACTCCTTTGAGAACAGAAGCAATCTTCTCCATGGGCACAATATTTGGTGTATAATTTAATGGGGTTCACAGATTATTTGAAACTGGATTCCAAGTTAAGAATCATGCTGTAGGATATAGGAAGTCATCTGAAGTTTTAAAGCAGAAGAATGTTAAGATCAGATTTGCTGGGGGATGGTCATGAGGGAAATACTGGATACTAGAGAAGAAAATGATCTGTGGTTCTCAAATCTAGCTGCACGTTATAGTCATCTGTAGAGTTGTTTTTTCCCTTAATATTTATTTATTTTGTTTATTTGGCTGCACTGGGTCTTAGTTGTGACACTCGGGATCTTCGCTCTTTGCTATGACATATAGGATCTAGTTCCCCAACCAGGCCCCCTGCATTGGGAGTTCGGAGTCTTAGCCACTGGACCACCAGGGAAGTCCCTTATCTGTAGAGTTTTTTAGGAATACCAGTGCTCCAGCTTCACCACTATACATTTTGATGGAATTAATCTGGAGTGGGGCTGAGTGTCAGAATTTTAAAAATCTCCCCAGTGATTCTAGTGAGTAGCCAGCTTTGAGAACCAGTGAGGAAGGCTACTGTTAGTCAGCTAGGACAAAGATAATTGCACCAGAGTAGGGCTTCCCTCGGGGAAGGTGATGGCACCCCACCCCAGTACTCTTGCCTGGAAAATCCCATGGACGAAGGAGCCTGGTAGGCTGCAGTCCATGGGGTCGCTGAGAGTCGGACATGACTGAGCGACTTCACTTCCACTTTTCACCTTCATGCATTGGAGAAGGAAATGGCAACCCACTCCAGTATTCTTCCCTGGAGAATCCCAGGGATGGGGGAGCCCAGTGGGCTGCTGTCTGTGGGGTCGCACAGAGTCGGACACGACTGAAGCCACTTAGCAGCAGCAGCAGCAGCAGGGCTTCCCTGGTGGCTCAGACAGTAAAGAATCCACCTGCAGTGGGAGAGACCTGGGTTTGATCTCTGGGTTGGGCAGATCCCCTGGAGGAGGGTATGCAGCTCACTCCAATATTCTTGCCTAGAGAATCTCCATGGACAGTGGAGCCTGGTGGGCTACAGTCAATGGGATCGCAAAGAGTTAGACATGACTGAGAAACTAATCGCACACACAGAAATGGAAAGGAGAAAAGAGGAACATTTCCAGAAACATTTGGGAGACAGAATCAACAACATTGTGTGAGCAATTAAATGCATGAGAGAGGAGAGTGTGAGGTGATTCCAGTAGTCCAGACAGAAGGGGAAGACATGTTTATGCTTTGTTTCTTGTTTATTGCTTTTTCTTTATTTTTAAAAGATGTGTGAGACTTTTAAAAATAATTTCATTGGTTTTAATTTTGGCTGCGTTGGGTCTTTGTTGCTGCAGGGTTTTTCTCTAGCTGCAGTGAACGGGGGCCAATCTTTGTTGCGGTGCCTGTGCCGCTCGTTGTGGTGGCTTCTCTTGCGGCGGAGCACGGGCTCCAGGGCACTCAGGCTTCAGGAGCTACATCACGTGGGCTCAGTAGTTGTGGATCTCAGGCTCTGGAACAAGGGTTCAACAGCTGTAGTGCACAGGCCTGGCTGCTCTGCAGTATGTGGAATCTTCCCAGATTAGGGATCAAACCCTGCACTGACAGGTGGATCCTTTACCACTGAGCCACGAGGGAACCTCATTGCTTTTTCTTTAACATGTAGAAGGCAGGAGTGGGCAAGGAGAAAGCAGTTCACCCAATAAACATGTACTTAATATCCATCTATTAAGTGCACACTGTGGGTGAGGTTTTGTTTTAGACTTCTTTGACATGCCTGCAGGACATGGAAATCTCACGTGGGCAGCTGGAAATAGCAGTGTAAGTTGTCACCACTCATCAGATCACAGACGATCACGGAAGGGTCTGAAAGTGATCGCCTGGGAGCAGGCAGAGAAGGAGACAAAACCACCAGTTATAGAACCCAGAGAGTCCTGTCCCCTCACCCCCAACCAGGCCACCACATTGGGTGGGGGGAGGAGCACTGGGTAGGGATGGTGAGGACTTTGAGAGGAGGAAGCGGGAGTTTCCAGAAGGAATGTGTGGCCATTGTGTGAACACAGCAGGAAGATGGCCTGAGGTCAGAACCTGGAGGAGCAGACCCCGGGTTGGATGACTACAAGGTGGCCACGGCTTTGGAGACAGTGGCAAGGACCCAAGGCAAATTCCATGGTGAAAGAAAGTGAGGAAGCTTGAGCCTTGGTGTAGGAAGTTTGGGGTGAAAGCAAGGAAAGCAGTAGCTGCAGGGGAGGAAGGGTGGAGGAACAGAGCTTTCTTTTAGGCTGGAATAGCATCATTGTAGTCTGAGGGGAAGGAGCCAGGCTAGAGGAAGCCATCAAAATACAGACGAGGGAGGAGACCGCCAGTGGGGCCAGCTTCGGCAGGCGGCCCAGGCCTCGAAAACACTGGGTGAAGAATTGCTCTTGGATGGGAGAAGGGATGCTCCTTTCTGGGAGGTGAAAGGTAAGAAAGTTTCCAGAATGGCGCAGCCTTTCTGTCCGAGACGCCGTCTATTATCATACCTGAATCCTGAGACCCCTGTTACCTGTCTTCTCCTTTCCAGGCCCAATGCCTGAGACTTGATCTGTATCTCCTCTCCTTCTTCAAACGCTGCTAGCCCTTCAGGACAAAAGGCTGGCTGCAGAGACAGCTGTAATAGATCTGAGGTTTCTTCACTTCTCTACATGGGGCCATCTGATGTTACAAGGAGCTACAGATTCCCAGGTTCCTTTTTTCACCCCCCTAAATGTTTATTAATTTATTCTGTTGCACTGGATCTTGGTTACAACCCATGCGACCCTCAATCTTTGGGGCAGTGTGCAAACTCTTAGTTGCAGCATGTGGGATCTAGTTCACTGGCTGGGGATTGAACCCACGGCCCCTGCCTTGGCAGTGTGGAGTCTTAGCCACTGGACCACCAGGGAAGTCCATCAAGTTCCTTAGTCACTTTGGCAGGTTCTTCTTTTCTTCCCCTGGAGGGTGCTCCCCTCTGCTGGTATGCCAGTCACACTTGGAGTAACGCTGGACTAGACTGGAGATGGAAGAAGTGGACAGATTTCAATATATTTTGGAAGCAGAGTAACAGGATTTACTGATGGATTGCATCTGGGGAACAAGTGAAAGAGAAGAATCAAGGATGACTTTGGGATTTGGGATCTCTCATATCACACATTGCTCCCAGCCACATTATTGGCCATTCCATCTTTTCTAAAAGGCTTTCTGCCAATGGCATGAATGACATTAAGTCTGGGTTGTCTTCTTACCCACTGGTGCCTCTGCTTTGCCTGACTGCTAGGTGCTGGATACCCAGGGATAAGTCCCATGCTCCTTCTCCTCCCCAAGTCTGATCTCTCCCTGGGCCACCCCTTCCAGTCCCATCACTTTAAATTCCATCTTTATGCTGAGGTCTCTGCAGTCCTGACCTCTTGCCCCAACACCAGAACTTACCACCCAGCAACTGGCATTTCCACTTGGATACCTCTCATGCTTTACACGCCCCAAACAGAACTCTCGGATTTCTCCCTCTTCATCTGCCCCTCCTTCCACTTTCTACTCAGTATGTGCCTGCAATTATTTCCTCGGTCGCTAAACCAAAACCCCAAAGTCATCCTTAGATTCTTCTCTTTTGCTTGTCCCCTAGATGCAGTCCATCAGTAAATTCTGTTGACTTAGGTTTCCAAAATATATTGAAATCTGTGCATTTCTTCCGTCTCCTGTCTAGTCTCACGCTACTCAAAGTGTGATTGGCAGACCAGTAGCAGCAGTGTCAACAAGCAGCTTGTTAGAAATGCAAAAATCTTGGCGTCTTCTCCAGAATCAGAAACTCTGAGGACTGGGCCCTCCAGAGGATTCCTGATACCCTCTAAAGTTTGAGTAGGAACTTTTCTGGTGGTCCAGTGGTTAAGAATTTGCCTTCTAATGCAAGTGGTTCGATCCTTGGTCTGGAAACTAAGATCCTGCAAGCTGCACAATGCAGCCAAATAAATAAATAAGTGAATAAAAATAAATGTACCATCTTAACCATTCAAAAAAAAATAAATAAAGTTTGAGTAGTACTACTCTGGTCTAAACCCTTGTGATCTCTGGTCCAGTCACCTCCATAGCCTCCCATACTTACTGGTCTCCCATACTGGTCTCCATACTTACTCTCTCACCTTACTACAATCTGCTCTCCTCCTAGCAGCCAGAGTGATTGTTTTAAAAAACAATTAAATCATATTATGTCACACACATTCACACTCCCCACCCCCACCCCCACACCAGTTTAAATCTCTCACCTTAGCTTCCCACTGGACACAGTAAGGCAGGTTTCTTTCCAGATCTAGAGAGCCCCGAGGTGAGATCTGATCACACCTGCCAGTCCAGCCTCTCTGCCTGAGCCCCACCTCCCGCTACCTCCAGGCTCTCCCCCCTGCCCCCCCGCCCCCCCCCCCCCCTCCCCCCCCCCCCCCCCCCCCCCACCCACCCCCCCCCCCCCCCCCCCCCCCCCCCCCCCCCCCCCC
>SJYT01014050.1:9905-52972 GCA_006410635.1 Cephalophus harveyi
AATATATTAATTCTACTTTTAATGAATTCATTATACATACATGGTCATGTATATAATTCCTAAACATTTCATTTAATTAACTGAATTCTATTTTTAAATAAAATCTTGAAAACTGTAGTGTAATGTTACCCCCAGAGCAACACTGATACAGTCAAGATATAGAGAATTTCCATCATCACAAATGTGCCTCTTGGTGCCCTTTTATCTCTTGTGTACTTTGCCCAGTTTCTCTCAGTGGCAACATTTTATAGAACTATAGTTTAACATTGTAACTAGGATATAGACCTTGGTACAAACCATCAGTATTATTGAGATTTTCCCCAATTTTACTTGTAGTCACATATGTGTTTCTGCTTCTCTGTATTAAGTTCTATACAATTTTACCTCAGTGCTTGGGGGTTGTTTAGTTTTTTAATAAGTTGGTGTATGTCTTTTGCAAATCTTGGCAGTTTTCAGCAATTATTTCTTTGAACACTTCTAAAGCCCCATTTCCTTTGAGAAATTCATTAAATTGGTCTCCTCCCTTTGAGACCAGTTTAATGAATTTTAAATATTCTGTTACTGTTCCATAGGTCCCTGAGGCTCTGTTACTCTTTGTTAATCATCTATCTTCCCTGGTGGCTCAGACAGTAAAGCGTCTGTCTACAATGCGGGAGACCTGGGTTCGAGCCCTGGGTTGGGAAGATCCCCTGGAGAAGGAAATGGCAATCCACTCCAGTACTATTGCCTAGAAAGTCCCATGGACAGAGGAGCCTGGTAGGCCCCAGTCTATGGGGTCGCAAAGAGTCAGACACGACTGAGCGACTTCACTTCATTTCACTTCTGTCAGTCAAACTGGGTAATTTTTACTGCCCTCTGTTCTGGTTAGTTGTTTTTTTTCTATGTTCCCTCCATTATGGTGTTTCATTTCAGTCACTCAGTCATGTCTGAGTCTTTGTAACCCTGTGGACTGCAGCATGCCAGACTTCCCTGTCCGTCACCAATTCCTGAAGCTTGCTTAAACCCATGTCCATTGAGTTAGTGATGCCATCCAGTCATCTCATTCTCTGTTGTCACCTTCTCCTGCCTTCAATCTTTCCCAGCATCAGGGTCTTTTCCCATGAGTCAGTTTTCCCATCAGGTGGCCAAAGTTTCAGCTTCAGCATCAGTCCTTCCAATGAATATTTAGGACTGTTTTCCTTTAGGATAAACTTGTTCGATCTCCTTGCAGTCTGAGGGACTCTCAAGAGTCTTCTCCAACACCACAGTTCAAAAGCATCAATTCTTGTGTTTAGCCCATCTATTGAGTTTTTATTTCAGTTATTGTATTTTAAGGTCTAAAATTTTCATTTGATTCTTCTTCATGCTTTGTGTTTCCTTTCTGAGACTTTCTAGTTTTTTTCATTTGCTTTAAGATTGTTCCTAACTATGTTTTGAAGCATTTTATGATGGCAGCTGGAAAACATTTATCAGGTAATTTTAACCTCTTTGCATCTTACTGATCCTCTTTTCATCCTGTTTGAAATTTGTCTGGCTCTTGGTATTGTAACTTAAAAAAAAAAATAAAAAACATGGGCATTCAGGGTATTATGTTATAAAACTCTGGGTCTTATTTCAACCTGATATTTTAGCTGACTTCCTCTGAAATTAATTTTGCAGGGGAAGAGTGAGCTCCTATTTCCAGAAGTGGGTAGAAATCCAGATTTCCTTCTTGGCCTCCACTGATACCCTAGGAGGATATTGCTTGTTGCTGTTCATGTGGGTAGGAATTCTGGCTTCCTGGAAGGCTCCCATAATACCTGTATGGCTGGGAGGGATATGAGTGCCTGGAGACTGCTCCCCACAGGGTTTCCAGTGGGCCGGGGTATCTACTTTACCACTACTACCGCTACTGCTCCTGCTGCTTTCGTGTCCGACTCTGTGTGACCCCATAGATGGCAGACCACCAGACTCCCCCGTCCCTGGGATTCTCCAGGCAAGAACACTGGAGTGGGTTGCCATTTCCTTCTCCAATGCATGAAAGTGAAAAGTGGAAGTGAAGTCATGTCCGACTCTTCGTGACCCCATGGACTGCAGCCCACCAAGCTCCTCTGTCCATGGGATTTTCCAGGCAAGAGTACTGGAGTGGGGTGCCATTGCCTTCTCCGACTGAGTGATGCCTATTATTATTTATTAAACCATTTATTTATCAGTATGGACACATGGATGTTTAGTTTATGCTTTGGTTTATATAGTTATTTATTATACCTTCCAATATTATTTTTCACCAATTACTTCATTTGTTAACTTCTTTTTCTGTTTCTGATTTGTTATTATTTTAAATTTCTATTTAACATTTGAATTGCAGTTTGATGATTTATTTGTTGCAAATTTTATAATTTTTCTCAGCTTATTTTGAAATATTAAGTTAGCAGTTTTGGCCTGCTGTGTGTTTGGAATTAATGGTGTGCTTTCTCTATAATATAGAGATGATATCCTGCTCCCCATTTTTTTTTTTATTTTATATTGTAACATCTTTGTATGAGCTTCTGCTGCAGTCCTTTTGTGTTACACGTTTTCTGTTATACATTCTGTTCCACATTTACACACCTGATGATTTGTAGGTAAAATCACTATTGCACATTCAGGAAGGAGAGATGCACGCAGATATTTACTGTAGTTTTACTACCCTCTAGTGCCCCCTCTTGTTTTTCACCACCTAATCAAAACTATGGTCTCAACTTTCTGAGAACTTCCTCCACAATCCCTCACCTCCCCTTTTCTGAATCTTCTCTTTCCTCCCCTCCCGTTTCATCCCTGATGTGATCAATTTGGATTCTACAGTGGCAATACCTCCTCATCATAGAAAAGGTACTTTAGCTTGTGGGTTTCTAGATTTAACAGGACACCAACCCCCAGATAACTTTACTGTTTTCAGACATTCACAAGGTTACTTGAACTCTCATCCAAACTGGTGTTTACCATGTGACCATTCAGAAAACGAAGATCATGGCATCTGGTCCCATCACTTCATGGGAAATAGATGGGGAAACAAAGAATTGATGCTTTTGAACTGTGGTGTTGGAGAAGACTCTTGAGAGTCCCTTGGACTGCAAGGAGATCCAACCAGTCCATTTTGAAGGAGATCAACCCTGGAATTTCTTTGGAAGGAATGATGCTAAAGCTGAAACTCCAGTACTTTGGCCACCTCATGCAAAGAGTTGACTCATTGGAAAAGACTCTGATGCTGGGAGGGATTGGGGGCAGGAGGAGAAGGGGACGACCGAGGATGAGATGGCTGGATGGCATCACGGACTTGATGGACGTGAGTCTGGGTGAACTCTGAGAGATGGTGGTGAACAGGGAGGCCTGGTGTGCTGCGATTCATGGGGTCGCGGAGAGTCGGACACGAATGAGTGACTGAACTGAACTGAACTGAACTTTCTGCTTTTGTTACTTTTTTTTTTGAATGGAATGAGCAACTTTGCAGGGAATACATGATAATGATTTGGAGTTCTCTGGATTTAAGGTTTGTCGCAAGGCCCTTTGTTTCCCTCCCCCCCACTCTCTAATACAGTTTCTGATATTGAACAGGTTGTTTAGCTATTGTTACTGTATCTTCACTCAATTTATTTGGAGTTGTTTTTTTATTGAAATATATAACACTGTGTATATTTAAGTTGAACAACTTGCTGATTTGATTCTTCTTTATATTGCAATATAGTTACCATCATAGCATGAGCTAATAGCTCCAACACATTTTGTAAGGACTGTGGTTGTTTTGCGTGTTGGGAATAATTAAGATCTAGTCTCCTAGCAACTTTGCAGTTTCTAATACAGTATTATTGACCATAATCATTGTGTTGTACGCCAGCTCTCCAGAACTTATTTTTCTACTACTTCCCAGTTTGTATCCTTAAACAAGATATTCTGAATTTCTTGAAGTAACCTTTTCACCCTTTACATTTCTGAAATAATTTCAAAATATTAAATAGCACGTTTATGTTATAGCTATCTTCCTACTATCTTGGCTTGTTTATACTTAACTTACATTTTTCACACTGCCTCTTCAGCTCACCTCTGCCCTACCACCCATAAAGTTTCACATAGAATTTTAGTTACTTTTAATCATCACCTCCATCGTCTTTCTATTAAGTTATTATATAAAAAAAAAAGAAAACAGATTTCTAGGATCTAGCCTTATATGATTAAGGAAAAATAACCTACACAGAAACTTTTTTCTCCTTCAAATGTATGTATGAGGACAATGAATAAGATGTGTGATAAGCACCTTGAACAATTTGAGGAAATATGCTAAGAATACACAGAAGCAACAACATGTTTATTTCTTTGCACTTCATAGCTTCCTCCAAAATGAATGCGAGGAGGTGGGATTATAATCATTTTAATTAGGTTTCACCTTTCACTGTTTTCAAATTTGCTAAATCCTTGTGAATTTGGGTTTTGTAAAAGAAGAATGAGGTATGAAACCTCTTTACATTTGATGTACTAGCTTCTTCCCTTTTTCCTTTCCTCTTCCTTCTCTTTGCTCTTTCTTACTGTTTCTTTCTTTCTTCTCCCTCTTTGTTTCTCATATGTGAATTTGGGTTTTGTAAAAGAAGAATGAGGTATGAAACCTCTTTACATTTGATGTACTAGCTTCTTCCCTTTTTCCTTTCCTCTTCCTTCTCTTTGCTCTTTCTTACTGTTTCTTTCTTTCTTCTCCCTCTTTGTTTCTCATCTTGTATCTTGACTGATACTTGATTTCAGATGCTTCAAATCTAGCAGAATATGACACTTTGGGGGAATAATAAATGTGACAGATGACAAAAATAGGGATCTAAATATATTTTGGTGGACCAAGCCTTTTCAAAATGAAATTCAATAGCACTGGATGTGAGAAAGTAAACTCGAGCATGAAGTCAATGGCACAAAATTTAGGAAAAGAGTAAAAGACCCTCAGCAGCAGTGTTTTAGTCAGTAGTGACTAAAATTTCAGTCAACAATATCACTAAAAGATCACTAAACTGCTAAACACCTGAGCCTGCAATTATTACAGGGAAAATGAAGGGGAAAAAACCCAGCCCTCTTTTGTCTAGACTGAGACTGTAATATGCTTTTTCATTAAAGGCATAATCTAAGTATTATGTTTATACTTAGTGCGTCACGTTAACAGGGTTTTATCCTGCTGGATGTGTGTCAGTCAGAGACACAAGATTGGTGAAGATGCTCAAAACCTTTCAATGTAAACTAATAGCCACTCCAGGGTGAGGAATATCCCCTAGAAAAGGAAATGGCAACCAACTTTATATTCTTGACTGAAAAATCCCATAGACAGAGGAGCCTGGCGGGCTACAGTTTATCGAGTTGCAAAAAGTTGGACACAACTTAGCTACTGAGCACAGTAGTTTGAGGAAGAAATGGTAGGAATGTTTCCCTCATCTTGATAGTGTTATGTGGAAAAATTATATGAGGTCCCCAGTGGAGGATGTGCAGAGTACTGATTAATATGAGAGAGAGTTCACATAAATATATGAGATTTTGTAAAAACCAGATGAAAGACAATAAGGGTTGCCTCAGCTCTTACTAAGATATCTAAACCACATTGTGGTTACCACTTGGCAAAAATTTTTATAGAGTATTCTATAGTTTCAAAGATGATTGGATCATGCCTTTTAGAATCTCTTGTTAGAATGTTTGTAATTTTATGAATGATCCATCTCATTCTCAAAAAACTAACGTGTTATTTCCAATTTAAATTCAGATAACATTTTTTATTTATATTAAATTGTAATTTGAATCCAGTTGTGACAGCTATTGAAAATATGGCATTCCCTGGTAGCTCAGCTGGTAAAGAATTCATCTGCAATGCAGGAGACCCCAGTTCAACAAAATATATTTCAACCCCTATTTGCATTCTGCCCTAATGAGATAATTAAGATTAAAATATAATTTTGGCTGCTGCTGCTGGTAGGCTGCTTCAGCCATGTCTGACTCTTTGAGACCCTATGGACTAAAGCCTGCCAGGCTCCTCTGTCCATGGGATTCTCCAGGCAAGAATACTGGAGTGGGTTAGCACGACCTTCTCCAGGGCATCTTCTCATCCCATGGGATGAACCAGTGTCTCTTATGTCTCCTGCATTGGCAGGCAGGTTCTTTACCACTGGTGCCACCTGGGAAGCCCATAATTCCTGGTAATGGGGGGAAAAGCTATATGGAAGTTTCATTATAGGACTGGAATGCAAAAGTAGGACGTCAAGAGATACCTGGAGTAAAAGGCAAACTTGGCCTTGGAGTACAAACGAAGCAGGTCAAGGGCTAACAGAGCTCAGTCAAGAGAATGCATTGGTCATAGCAAACACCCCCTTCCAACAATGCAAGAGAAGACTTTACACATGGACATCACCAGATGGTCAACACTGAAATCAGATTGATTATATTCTTTGCATCCAAAGATGGAGAAGATCTATACAGTCAGCAGAAACCATGCCAGGAGCTGACTGTGGCTCAGATCATGAACTCCTTATTGCCAAATTCAGACTTAAATTTGAAGAAAGTAAGGAAAACCACTAGACCATTCAGGTATGACCTAAATCAAATCCCTTACAACTATAGTGTGAAAGTGAGAAATAGATTCAAGGGATTAGATCTGATAGACAGAGTGCTTGAAGAACTATGGACAGAGAGATTTGTGACATTGTACAGGAGGAAGTGATCAAGACCTTCCCCAAGAAAAAGAAATGCAAAAAGGCAAAATGGTTGTTTGAGGAGGCCTCACAAATAGTTGTGAAAAGAAGAGAAGTAAATGCAAAGGAGAAAAGGAAAGATATTCCCATTTGAATGAAGAGTTTCAAAGAAAAGCAAGGAGAGATAAGAAAGCCTTCCTCAGTGATCAATGCAAAGAAATCAAATAAAACAGTAGAATGGGAAAGACTAGAGATCTCTTCAAGAAAATTTCGATGGATGTGAGTCTGTGTGAACTTCGAGAGTTGGTGATGGACAGGGAGGCCTGGCGTGCTGCGATTCATGGGGTCGCAAAGAGTCGGACACGACTGAGCGACTGAACTGAACTGAACTGAACTGAAGGGAACATTTCATGCAAAGATGGGCACAATAAAGGACAAATTGGTATGGACCTAACAGAGCAGAAGATAATAAGAAGAGGTGGCAAGAATATACAGAAGAACTATACAAAAAAGATTTCCATGTCCCAGATAATCACAATGGTGTGATCACTCACCTAGAGCCAGACATTCTGGAATGCGAAGTCAAATGGACCCTAGAAAGCATCACTACGAACAAATCTAGAGCAGATGATGGAATTCCAGTTGAGCCATTTCAAATCCTAAAAGATGATGCTGTGAAGGTGCTACATTCAATATGCCAGCAACTTTGGAAAAACTCAGCAGTGGCCACAGGACTGGAAAAGGTCAGTTTTCATTCCAAGCTCAAAGAAAAGCAATACAAAAAAATGCTCAAATGCACTCATCTCACACTCTAGCAAAGTGATGCTCAAAATTCTCCAAGCCAGGCTTGAACAGTAGGTGAACTGTGAACTTCCAGAGGTTCCAGCTGGATTTAGAAAAGCTAGAGGAACCAGAGATCAATTTGCCAACATTTATTGGATCATTGAAAAAGCAAGAGAGTTCCAGAAAAAAACATCTACTTCTGCATTATTGACTATGCCAAAGCCTTTGACTCTGTGGATCACAACAGACTGTGGAAAATTCTTCAAGAGCTGTGAGTACCAAACCACCTGACCTGCCTCCTGAAAAATCTGTATGCAGATCAAGAAACAACAGTTAGAATTGGACATGGAATAACAGACTGGTTTCAAATCGGGAAAGGAGTAAGTCAAGGCTGTATATTATCACCCTGCTTACTTAACTTATATGCAGAGTACATCATAGGAAATGCTGAACTGGATGAAAAACAAGCTGGAATCAATACTGCTGGGAGAAATACAAATAACCTCAGATATGCAGATGACACCACATTTATGGCAGAAAGCAAAAAAGAACTAAAGAGGAGAGTGAAAGAGTTGGCTTAAAACTCAACATTCAGAAAACTAAGATCATGGCATCTGGACCCATCACTTCATGGCAAATAGATAGGAAAATGGTGAAAACAGTGACAAACTGTTTTTTGGGGCTCCAAAATCACTGCAGATGGTGACTGCAGCCATGAAATTAAAAGATGCTTGCTCCTTGGAAGAAAAGTTATGACAAACCTAGACAGTATATTAAAAAACAGAGACATTACTTTGCCAACAAAATTCCATTTAGTGAAAGCTGTGGTTTTTCAGGTAGTCGTGTATGGATGTGAGAGTTGGACTATAAAGAAAGCTGAGTGCCGAAGAATTGATGTTTTTGAACTGTGGTGTTGGAGAAGACTCTTGAGAGTCCCTTGGACTGCAAGGAGATCCAACCAGTCCAGCCTAAAAGAGATCAGTCCTGAATATTCATTGGAAGGACAGATGCTCAGGCTGAAACTCCAATCCTTGGGCCACCTGATGCAAAGAACTGAGTCATTGGAAAAGGCCCTGATGCTGGGACAGATTGAAGGAGGGAGGAGAAGGGGATAATAGAGGATGAGATGGTTGGATGCCATCACTGACTCCATGGACACGAGTTTAAGTAAACTCTGGAAGTTGTTGATGGACAGGGAGGCCTGTTGTGCTTCAGTCCAAGGAGTTGCAAAGAGTCAGACACGACTGGATGACTGAACTGAACTGAACTCAACATGAAAGTTGAAGCACATGTTACTTATCTTTCATTATTTCATGCCTTTTACTTATCAATAAATAAGTAAATTCAGTTCAGAGAATGCCAACTAGAGGCAATGCCAAAGAATGCTCAAAACTGCACAATTGCACTCATCTCACATGCTAGCAAAGTAATGCTCAAAATTGTCCAAGCCAGGCTTCTGCAGTTCATGAACGGTGAACTTCCAGATGTTCAAGCTGGATTTAACAAAGGCAGAGGAACCACAGATCAAATTGCTAACATTCGCTGAATTGACAGACTGGTTCCAATTTGGGAAAGAATACAACAAGTCTGTATATTATCACCCTGCTTAATTAACTTATATGCCCTCACACCTATTGGTATCAGTCAGTTTAGTTGATCAGTCTTCTCTGACTCTGTGAGCCCACGGACTGCAGCATGCAGACAGGGTTCCCTGTTCCATCTTATATCTTCTGCTTCTGTTAGGTCCCTACCATATCTGTCCTTTATTGTGCTCATCTTTGCATGAAATGTTCCCTTGGTATCTCTAATTTTCTTGAAGAGATCTCTAGTCTTTCCCATTCTACTTTTTCCTCGACTTCTTTGCATTGATCGCTGAGGAAGGCTTTCTTATCTCTCCTTGCTATTCTTTGGAACTCTGCATTCAAATGGGGATATTTTTCCTTTTTTCCTTTGCTTTTGCATCCTTTCTCAGCTATTTTTAAGGCCATGTCAGATAACCATTTTACCTTTTGCATTTCTTTTTCTTGGGGATGGTCTTGATCACTGCCTCCTGTACCGTTTCTTGAACCTGCATCCATAGTTCTTCAGGCACTCTGTCTATCAGATCGAATCCCTTGAATCTATTCATCACTTCCACTGTATAATTGTAAGAGATTTGATTTAGGTCATACCTGAATGGTCTAGTGGTTTTCCCTACTTTCTTCAATTTAAGTCTGAATTTGACAATAAGGAGTTCATGATCTGAGCCATAGTCAGCTCCCAGTCTTGTTTTTGCTGACTTGTATAGAGCTTCTCTATTTTTGGATGCAAAAACAATATAATCAATCTGTTTTCGGTATTGACCATCTAATGATGTCCATGTGTAGAGTCTTCTCATGCGTTGTTGGAAGAGGGTGTTTGCTATGAACAGTGTGTTCTCCTGGAAAAACTCTGTTAGCCTTTCATCTGCTTCATTTTGTACTCCAAGACCAAATTTACCTGTTAGCTCTTGACTTCCTACTTTTGCATTCTGGTCCCCTATAATGAAAAGGACATCTTTTTTGAGTGTTAGTTCTAGAATGTCTTGTAGGTATTCACAAAACCATACAACAAACAGAGATCATTCTGTCATTTTTGCAACTGCATCCAAGTACAGCATTTTGAACTCTTTTGTTGACTATGATGGCTACTCCATTTGTTCTAAGGGATTCTTGCCCACAGTAGTAGTTAGAATGGTCATCTGAGTTAAATTCACCCATTCCAGTATAGTAGCTATAATGAACCACTGACAAAACTCTGCAGGTTGTCAACTGAGAGAAAAACTGAGCAAATCTTATTTATTATCACTTTTCCTGAAGGAGATGTAAAGAAAATGGGTGCTGGGGAGAAAAGAGTGAAAGGACAAAATGGGTAAAGTAGCTGAGCTGTTTTAATGGAAATAAAAAGTTTCCAAAAGCAGAGCCTAATTAGGGACCAGTAGGGTGAAAGGGGTTCCTCTCTCAGGGAAAGGGGTTCCTCTTGCTAATGTAATGCATTACGGTCAGGACATCTAGTGGAACGGTAGAAACTCCAGATTTCAAAGTGCAGTCTCAGTGTAGTGCTGTTTCTTCCTCCATAGTTCCCTCAGATTAGAGAATAATTGATAGAGCAGAAACTGTCTTTATCTTTTAAACTGTGTCTTTGAAGAAAAAACTAAATTCAGATAAGAAGAGAGCAACAAAATGCATAGGGACAGAGAGCTGTGCAGTATAAAAAGTAAAGGAAAAGCATAATTCAGAGAGAAAAACTAAAGGATAAAACTACTCAATGACTAATGTTTCTATAAAGAAGTACTTTAATCCTGAAGAGTAACTTTACCCAATCACGTCACGATGAAATGAAACTAAACAATCTGTCAAATAAGAGTTCAAAAATAAGGAGATAAAACAGTTCTATTATGTGTGGGACAGAATAACGGCCCCTGAATGATGTCCATGTCCTAATCTCTAGCATTTATGATGTGTTAGCTACATGCCAACTAACTTTTGTAGATAGGATTAAAGTTAAGTTTCAGAAAGGAGAATAAATGTTGAGCTTTAAGCCAACTTTTTCACTCTCCTCTTTCACTTTCATCAAGAGGCTTTTTAGCTCCTCTTCACTTTCTGCCATAAGGGTGGTGTCATCTGCATATCTGAGGTTATTGATATTTCTCCCAGCAATCTTGCTTCCAGCTTGTGTTTCTTCCAGTCCAGCGTTTCTCATGATGTACTCTGCATATAAGTTAAATAAGCAGGGTGGCAATATTCAGCCTTGACGTAATCCTTTTCCTATTGGGAACCAGAGTGTTGTTCCATGTCCAGTTCTAAGTGTTACTTCCTGGCCTGCATACAGATTTCTCAAGAGGCAGGTTAGGTGGTCTGGTATTCCCATCTCTTTCAAATTTTCCACAGTTTATTGTGATCCACACAGTCAAAGGCTTTGGCATAGTCAATAAAGCAGAAATAGATGTTTTTCTGGAACTCTCTTGCTTTTTCCATTGGATTATCCAGGCAATAATACTGGAGTGAATTGCCATTTTCTTCTCCAGAGGATCTTCCTGATCCAGGGATCAAACCTGTGTCTCCTGTATTGGCAGGCAGATTCTTTACCATTGTGCCACCTGGGAAGCCCTATGTTCCAAGGGTTCCAAATACTGAGACATAGGGGCGCAGGTAAATCCTAAAGATGGAGAGAGGTATAGTTTCCTGAAGCCTGGAAAAAGCCTTAAAGAAATTTCTGGGGTGATGGTGACGTTGGCATGCTCCTCCAGTTAAGAGAAGCTCTGAGTGACACAAATACTGAGGGCAGCTGGGGTAGACAGTACTCATGTTCTCTGGCATCCGGTTCCTTTCCTCCAGTAATTTGAGGGATTGTAATTGTTTAACCCTTGAAGTTACATATATCTACGTTACTTTTTCTGGGCAATGAAAGGTGAGAAGGAGAGAGAAGTGTCACATCCTCGCTGAAGCACTTAATGGCCCATGTTTGGTTCTCTTGTCTCCGTCAGGTTGCCATGGAGATATGTTCATCAACAGAGAGAAGATAGAGAACCAAATATAAATAAGCCATCTTTCCTTTCTTCCATGTACTATTCCCAAAGTAAGTAGCTCTTCTTAGAGAGAATAGTGAAGGGGGAACCACACGGGTAGTACATCGAAGAGAGGAAGGAGGCTTCCTTTCTTTATCCTGTTGCTCACTCGTCAGAGGTCATTCCATTAGGAGTAAACTCCTCCATATGCGTGGTTTGTATTATCCTTATCTTACACCTGGGACTTCTTAGAAAGTCATATTCCATGTCTTTTTGTGTAATGTTTCACTTGGCTAGGATGAAAAAGTTGCCCAGCACAGGAGAGATACTGACTAGAGAGAGGGAAAATAAGCAGTTGAAGGTATCTGAGAAGGCACCCAAGATTTAGAGGAGCCCTAATAATATTTGCTCTATGGAATTGCAGAATTTCTGCAAACAGTGATTAATATAAGTTCACTACTTTTTTATGAAGCGAACCTTTACTGTTTTTGTTCTATTCTACTTTCATCAATGTATGCTGTGTTATAGGAAACAGTTTATTTTTTAGTCCCTGATTATTGTTGTTGTTCAGTTGCTAAGTTTTGTCCGACTCTTTGCCGCACCACAGGCTGTAACATGCCAGTCTTCCCTGTCTTTCACTACCTCCTGGAGTTTGCGCAAACTCATGTCCATTGAGTTGGTGATGCCATCCCATCATCTCATCCTCTGTCTCCCCCTTCTCCTGCCCTCAAACTTTCTCAGCACCAGGGTCTTTTCCAGTGAGTCAGCTCTTTGCATCAGGTGGCCAAAGTATTAGAGCTTCAGCTTCAGTATCAGTCCTTCCAATGAATATCTAAACAAAAAGAATTATCCTGGATTGGTTGTAAACACTGTAAACATAATCACCTATAACAAGTGTATTCTAGACTTCAGGATGCCTCCCTTGGAGAGGAGTTAAAAGTAAATCAACTATATAGTGACCAAAAGATTGAATTGTGATAAACATTATAAATATTCAATAATATTTATTATTAATATTTGATCCTTATTTCTGGGTACATAAAGAATTGTGATATCACCCACTTGAAGTTACACATTGCCAGAAGATTAGCTAAGGAAGGGTGAGTTGAAGTGGTGATTGTGTTTTTCAAACTAGAATATTAAATGGGCCAGTGCCCTTCCTTCTCCTGGCATAGTGATTATAAAGAAAGAAACACATGCTAAAATAGTGATGTCATCATTTTGTTGAGTAGCTCTTAGACTAAAATGGCTACAATGAATACATTTCTTTGGTTTACTTCATTGAACATGTAGGGTGAGACAGAAACTTACCTTTATGATTTTCAACTACTGAGAGCTTGGAGTTGTTAATTTAGGTATCTCTAGTAAACAGCCTCTTCTAACAAAGTCCACAAATGATTTCACACATCCACAATGACTTGAGTTAGACCTGTTGATTACTTAAATGAAGACTCCAAGATTTAATTCCACTTAGAAAAAATAAGGGTGATTTTTATTGCTCTAACTTATAATTGACCACATGTTTACTAAGGAATACATGTCTTTTTCTGATAAGAAAGACAAAAACAAAAACAAAAACAAAAACAAAATATGTGATGGGCACTGCTTTTTGCTGGGGCATATTTATTAATATAATTGCTAATTGTATTAAGTACAATATTTTTAATCCAGTGTAATAGAACCAATGCATAAAAGTGATTTCAAGGAGTGAAGTTGCTACATTGTCATTCATTGCAGTGACTTGTTTACAGAAATAAGTGTTCCATTCTCAGATATTTCAGACTGTTTGTTCCACACAAGTAGCTTGGAAGCATGACTTCTGGAAGAAATTTACTTAAACCTTAAGTCCTCACTACAGATTTCCACTTGGCTACATGGCATCTGAGCTAGCCATGGTGGGTTTCTGGAGGATACAGTTTACTACATGACAAAGGTAAACAGGATGTTCTGTTTTTCTGACCTGGATCATTGTGAACCTGTGATCTTTTCATGTGACTTCCAACTCTGCTGTGTAGTCTGCACATGAATCTTGGATGCTGCCTCAAAATATTAATCATATGAGATTTTTCAATAGTATATATAGGGTTTTGGTCTTCCACTCCAGATTAGACCAATGCTTCTGATAATTTTAATACTCCCTTTAAGTTTGTGAATATATCCAATGTGACAAGAGTACTGAAAATCATCAGAAACCTATGAAGATTTAACTTACTCACAAACATTTTACCATAAAGCAAAGTGTTATAAAGGTAGTCTTCTTTGATGATTTCCTTGCTACAGTTAAAGCAGCTTATGGCTGCTTTTTATTCATAAATAAGCGTATTGTTTTAATTTAAATTTGACTTCACATGGAAATACAAACCAATCACAGCAGAAACTATTGTGTATCAGAACATATTAATATGCAACTTTGGGGCATGGATTGCCTTAGAAAGCAGCTATTCTCTCACTCCTGTGTGTCTTATTTCCAACCTGAGTAGGATGCCCACCCCCTAAACTGTTTATGACTTCATCAGCAATTATCTATAATTATGAGTTTTATTTAGCTGATCCATTTTTCATCATACTGAACCATATGCTATAATTTAGATTTTATAAGTAGTGAAGTTATTTTCATTTTCTATTTTGCTGTATATTCTTTTACCAACTTCTTCAGAACTTGAATGAGAAAGAAAAATAGTACTTATGTGTGTGTTAGTCACTGAGTCGTGTCTGACTCTTTGCGACCCCATGGACTGTAGCCTGCCAGGCTTCTCTGTCCATGGAATTCTCTAGACTAGAATACTGGAGTGGATTGCCATTCCTTCTCCAGAGGAACTTCTCAACCCAGGGATCGAACCCTGGTCTCCTGCATCATAGGCAGATTCTTTACCATTTGAGCTACAAGGAAGTCACTAATAGTACTTAAAGTTTGCTTGAAGACCCCAAACATTTACACTACCAGATTATTTGGGAAATATTACCTTAATTTGGTGGTACGGGAAGAAAGCCAGACTGAGGCTTAGGACTGATTTTCCTATAAATTTAGGATGTGATCTTGAGAAATACTTTATTTCTCTGGGAATCAATCTTTCCTTTGTAACATGAAGTAGTTTAGGATAGATTGTTTCTAAGAAGCAATTAGCTCATGAGTAATTTGTGGCTTTTCATAGACTGATCAATTTCAGGTAACTGTGGTATAGAGGTATATCAATAGCCTTAGGTAATATCAGGGAACCATTCTTCCTCTAAGTCAAGTTAAATTGCCATCTGTGTCTTTTTCCATAGATTTATCTGAAATTGATGTCTTCCATTCCTTACCTACTGTGAAAATCCTTTAATCTTCACATTTGAATTTCTTTACACTTTAGCCTTCCAATTATATGACTTTCTCATCTCAATGTTTCCTCTACCCTAATCTCATAGTCACATGCTTGACTGTGTCATCACAGTTTCTGAAACCTGATCATTATCTTCTATTCTCACAGCATATTGCTGAAAATATCTTGCTTTAATAATGTCTTAATTATTTTATTTTATTATTATTATTTTTTTACTTTACAATACTGAATTGGTTTTGTCATATGTTGACATGAATCTGCCACGGGTGTACATGAGTTCCCAATCCTGAACCCCCCCTATCTCCTTAGACTCAGTTTGTCCTTATTAATTATTATCAAATGAAAAAATAAGTGAATAAATATGAGGAAAAGAAGAGATAAAATCTTTGTGAAATATCCTCCATGTGCCTGGCATAGTCTCTAAAACAAGAAATTAAGATACAGCACACACCTCATAAAGTTAAGAGATGGGAATACCAGACCACCTTACCTGTTGCCTGAGAAACCTGCATGCAATTCAAGAAGCAACAGTTAGAACTGGACATGGAACAATGAACTGGTTCAAAATTGGGAAAGGAGTGGGTCAAGGCTGCATATTGTCACCCTGCTTATTTAACTTATATGCAGAGTGTCATGTGAAATGGCAGGCTGGGTGAATCAAAGGCTGGAATCAAGATTGCTGGGAGAAATATCAACAACTTCAGATATGGAGATAATTCTACTCTAACAGCAGAAAGCAAAGAGGAATTATAGAGCCTCTTGTTGAGGTTGAAACAGGAGAGTTAAAAAAGCTAGCTTAAAATTCAGTTTTCAAAAAATTAAGATCATGGGATCTGGTCCTATCATTTCGTGACAAATAGATGGGTAAAAAGTGGAAACAGTGACAGCCTTTATTTTCTTGAGCTCCAAAATCACTGTGGACAGTGACTGCAGCCATGAAATTAAAAGATGCTTACTCCTTGGAAGAAAAGCTATGACAAACCTAGACAGAATATTAAGGAAAACAGGGACATGATTTTGCCAACAAAAGTCTGTATAGTCAAAGTTATGGTTTTTCCATTAATAATGTACAGATGTGAGTTTGATTATAAAAAAGGCTGAGCACCAAAATTTGCTGCTTTCAAATTTTGGTGCTGGAGAAGACACTTGAGAGTCCCTTAGGCTGCAAGGAGATCAAACCAGTCGATTCTAAAGGAAATCAATGATAAGGTGTCCGTAGGTGTGTGGATTTATCTCTGGGCTTTCTATTTTGTTCCATTGATCTATAATTCTGTCTTTGTGCCAGTACCATACTGTCTTGATGACTGTGGCTTTGTAGTAGAGCCTGAAGTCAGGCAGGTTGATTCCTCCAGTTCCATTCTTCTTTCTCAAGATTGCTTTGGCTATTCGAGGTTTTTTGTATTTCCATACAAATCTTGAAATTATTTGTTCTAGTTCTGTGAAAAATACCGCTGGTAGCTTGATAGGGATTGCATTGAATCTATAGATTGCTTTGGGTAGTATACTCATTTTCACTATATTGATTCTTCCAATCCATGAACACGGTATATTTCTCCATCTATTAGTGTCCTCTTTGATTTCTTTCATCAGTGTTTTATAGTTTTCCATATATAGATCTTTAGTTTCTTTAGGTAGATATATTCCTAAGTATTTTATTCTTTTCGTTGCAATGGTGAATGGAATTGTTTCCTTAATTTCTTTTTCTACTTTCTCATTATTAGTATCTCCCTCAGCCTATAAAACTCTTGCTCACTGACTGTCAGTGGGATGGGGAGGGAGTGCCCCACCCCCGGCCCTGGGCTGCTGGCACGTAAAATAAAGATTTTCCTTTCCATCAATCTGGACATTTTAGTTTCTTCTGGGGAGTGAGCAGCTGAAAATGAAAATGAAACTGGCTCAGTTGTGTCCGACTGTTTGCAACCCCATGGATATACAGTCCATGGAATTCTCCAGGCCAGAATACTGGAGTGGGTAACCTTTCCCTTTCCAGGGGATGTTCCCAACCCAGGGATTGAACTCAGGTCTCCCGCATTTTCAGGTGGATTCTTTACTAGCTGAGTCACATGGGAAGCCCACTGAGTGGCTGGACCCCCATTTTTGGTAACATCCTTATCTATAATTTTGTTTCCCTAAAGTCCTCATTTTATAAGAAATGCAAAATATAAGTGTATGTTGTTGTTTGTTTGTACATTTGTTTGTTTAATTTTCAAAATGAATTAATTCCTTATGCTGTTTGTGTTAAGTTGATTCAGTCATGTCCGAATCCTTGTGACCCCATGGACTATAGCCTGCCAAATTCCTCTGTCTATGAAATTCTCTAGGCAAGAATACTGGAGTGGGTTACTGTGCCCTCGTACAGGGGAGCTTCCAGATGAAGGGACTGAACAAGCATCTCCTGCATCTCCTGCATTGGTGGGGGTGGGTGGGTTCTTTATCACTAATGCGATCTGGGAAGCAAGCTATTCACTGATAGTGATCAGTTAAGTAGTGCTGTGTGTACTTAGTCGCTCAGTTGTGTCTGACTTTTTGAGACTCCTCTAGGCTCCTCTGTCCTTGGGGATTCTCCAGGCAAGAATACTGGAGTGGCTTGCCATGCCCTCCTCTCAATTAAGTAGGGGCAGGGGTATGTTTTAAGTACCATAATGAATTAAAACTCATTTGATATGTTTTGGTTTACACAGTTATTTTGTCCACAAATGCTCAACTGTCCCCATCTTTCACCAGTAGGAGTCTCTTTAAGTTAGCAGCTTAAAATTGGTTATGATAGTGCTTACACACCACAGAAATCAGCAAACACAAATCCAGACTTTTTCATCCCCGAAAACCAGATATCAACATTTGCCACTTTACTACTGGCATCACATCCTATTCTGTCTCTTTCATCACCATCATTAAATTTTGGTTCTGTGGGTAAATATATATTTAATGGTCATTTCTGTCCTAATGCCAATGACTTTAAAAACTGATTTTGATTGTCTTAAGGGAATTCTCCATTAAATGCAATCAGGAAGTGCTAATGGAAAATATATAAGGTGGGCAATTTTTGTTTCATGTAACTTGCATGAATCAGTATTCTCTTATGTTTATTTTATATGATAATCTGCTACAAAAAAAAAATCACAAGCATTAAGTTTGTGGTGATTTTTTTTTTTTGTAGCAGATTATCATATAAAATAAACATAAGAGAATACTGATTCATGCAAGTTACATGAAACAAAAATTGCCCACCTTATATATTTTCCATTAGCACTTCCTGATTGCATTTAATGGAGAATTCCCTTAAGACAATCAAAATCAGTTTTTAAAGTCATTGGCATTAGGACAGAAATGACCATTAAATATATATTTACCCACAGAACCAAAATTTAATGATGGTGATGAAAGAGACAGAATAGGATGTGATGCCAGTAGTAAAGTGGCAAATGTTGATATCTGGTTTTCGGGGATGAAAAAGTCTGGATTTGTGTTTGCTGATTTCTGTGGTGTGTAAGCACTATCATAACCAATTTTAAGCTGCTAACTTAAAGAGACTCCTACTGGTGAAAGATGTGGACAGTTGAGCATTTGTGGACAAAATAACTGTAAACCAAAACATATCAAATGAGTTTTAATTCATTATGGTACTTAAAACATACCCCTGCCCCTACTTAATTGAGAGGAGGGCATGGCAAGCCACTCCAGTATTCTTGCCTGGAGAATCCCTAAGGACAGAGGAGCCTAGAGGAGTCTCAAAAAGTCAGACACAACTGAGCGACTAAGTACACACAGCACTACTTAACTGATCACTATCAGTGAATAGCTTGCTTCCCAGATCGCATTAGTGATAAAGAACCCACCCACCCCCACCAATGCAGGAGATGCAGGAGATGCTTGTTCAGTCCCTTCATCTGGAAGCTCCCCTGTACGAGGGCACAGTAACCCACTCCAGTATTCTTGCCTAGAGAATTTCATAGACAGAGGAATTTGGCAGGCTATAGTCCATGGGGTCACAAGGATTCGGACATGACTGAATCAACTTAACACAAACAGCATAAGGAATTAATTCATTTTGAAAATTAAACAAACAAATGTACAAACAAACAACAACATACACTTATATTTTGCATTTCTTATAAAATGAGGACTTTAGGGAAACAAAATTATAGATAAGGATGTTACCAAAAATGGGGGTCCAGCCACTCAGTGGGCTTCCCATGTGACTCAGCTAGTAAAGAATCCACCTGAAAATGCGGGAGACCTGAGTTCAATCCCTGGGTTGGGAACATCCCCTGGAAAGGGAAAGGTTACCCACTCCAGTATTCTGGCCTGGAGAATTCCATGGACTGTATATCCATGGGGTTGCAAACAGTCGGACACAACTGAGCCAGTTTCATTTTCATTTTCAGCTGCTCACTCCCCAGAAGAAACTAAAATGTCCAGATTGATGGAAAGGAAAATCTTTATTTTAGGTGCCAGCAGCCCAGGGCCGGGGGTGGGGCACTCCCTCCCCATCCCACTGACAGTCAGTGAGCAAGAGTTTTATAGGCTGAGGGAGACGGCTACAGGCAAAACAGCACAGCCAGATCTGACATTCATCTTGAAATTGGTCATCAGTGGTCGGATCAACATCATCTTGGTTGTTTTAAGTACAATTGCTCTTTAGTTCTAGCTCTCATTTGTTTCCATTTTTTGAGGCCAATTCTCAGAATTATGGCAGTTTATGTCATGGCTATAGTCTGGTCATCATATAAACTTTTTGCTTGATAGGGCTTTCAGTATTTATAAGATGGCTGACAGGATATGGCTTGGGATATTATCTATGGCCCTTGAGAAGGAACTAAATATCCTTGAGTCTGTTTAATGACTATATTAATATTACCTGATCTCCTTTGACTGTTTTCCTTTGTTTCTGCATTTTCTCACTTCTCTGGTTAAATTTATTCTTCGGTGAAAGTATTTCCACAGACGAAAGGCAGGCAGGGGACATGGGGGGTAAGGATCATAGGGTCCTGCTCTGTTTCAAAAAGTGATGATCTTTGTAAGAATATCCAGCTTTTATATAAAAAAGAAATAATTTAAATTAAAGTGTAAACATTTGCAATACCAAATTAAACAAGGATTTGAACACCAATCACTGCTGACAGCACAAAAAGAGGCAGCATTGATATCAGTTACCTTCCTAAAGGAAGCACAGAGTGCTGCCTATGAAAAGCCCCCAAATGTGAGATCTAACTATGAATTTATAGTAAATACAGGAGAGAGATGAATATGTTAAATGATGCTAATGAGAAGCAAGCAGCCCATCTAGACTATAGGACATCCATAGGACTAAATAAATAAACAAAATCTTGATTTCTTAAAAATGAATAATAAGTAGATATGACAGAGTGATACCTAAATTATAAGAAGACTTTGACAAGTTAGCTAATCAAAATATAAGACTCTTGTTTGAATCTCTATGTGATCAAATATACTGTAATAATAAAAAGATCAATTGTAGTATAATCTAGAACATGTGTAAACATGAGTATTGTAATCTAGAACAATAGTAGAAGATGTATATTGCATATATATTTGGTGATATTAGAAATTTTTGTGATGGGTAGGTGTGATGAAGATAGTTCTTCATGAAATATTGTCATATTTTAAAAAGTAGCTGTTGTGTTTTATGCTTTGTATGGTCAGGATTGATGACCAGGATTGATGGTCAGGATTTCAGGATTGATGTTCTCTTGCTCTCTGTCCATCCCCTGCTCAACCAGTCCCTGCTTCATACACAAAATTATCCAAATCTCATAATTATAGGGCTTAACCAGATATATGAGATATGGGTTCAATCCCTGGCTTGGGAAAATCCCCTGGAGGAGAGCATGGCAACCCACTCCAATATTCTTGCCTGGAGAAACCCATGGACAGAAGAGCCTGCCAGGCTACAGTCCACAGGATTGCAAAGAGACATGACTGAAGCGATTTAGCACACATGCAATCAGTAATTGCCTATGTACATGCCCCGCTACCCCAACCACTGGTTTCCCTGGTAACTGATGATCTTTCTTTTCCCCCAGAGTAGCAAAGACTGCCACCACGTTCTGCCTACTGTTGGCCATGCAGGGTGGGATGTCACTCCAGGACATTATGCTTTAGGCTGGTAAGATTCCCTATCCAGTAAATTGTTACATGAATCTGTTGCTGTTTCTAAGCTCTTTCTTTGGTCTGGAATCAGGACAATTGCAGGGCTTGCAAGCCTGCAGGGTATACAAACACACATATATACTAAAATGTTTATAGATTAAATAATATATGGCATTTGTTTCAAATTAATTGTATGGTGGGTGAATTTGTGAAGTTATGAAGAAAATTAGATTGGTTATGCTTTGATAATTATTGAAACTGGACAAGGGGTACATAGAGATTCAAACTACTATTTTCTTTACTATTGTGTCAGTTGAAATATTCTGTAATAAAATAACCATCTGGCTATAAAGTATAAACTTCTAGAACATAAAGTTAGATAAATTATGTCTTATAACAATTCTTAAGAAAACTGTAGCTAGGTATTTCAGTGGGATAAGGTTGTATGCTTGTATAACCTCTCAAGGTTCTTTCTATTCTCAGCTGTACTTCATTTTTTTTAGAAAGTACATGATATTTGTCTATGATTCTATAATGCTTTTAAAGAATTTATTAGCAAATGACATTATACTATGGTAACATTTTTTAAGTGCATCTTTGCTTTCAATATAAAACCATCTGGCTATAAAGTATAAACTTCTAGAACATAAAGTTAGATAAATTATGTCTTATAACAAACAATTCTTAAGAAAACTGTAGCTAGGTATTTCAGTGGGATAAGGTTGTATGCTTGTATAACCTCTCAAGGTTCTTTCTATTCTCAGCTGTACTTCATTTTTTTTAGAAAGTACATGATATTTGTCTATGATTCTACAATGCTTTTAAAGAATTTATTAGCAAATGACATTATACTATGGTAACATTTTTTAAGTGCATCTTTGCTTTCAATATATCACTGCAGTAGAGATAACTACCCATTTTAGGTCACTGAACATACTATCTTTTTTCATCTCATGGGTGAAGATCAAGGTTATTTCAGAAGGATAGAAATCATAGATAATTTTAATTAAGAAACATAATTTTACCAATTAAAATTTTACCAATTTTATGATTTGATACCCTTTGTGTAATCTTTGATTAAACTCATCATTCTTCCCATCCTTGCAGAGCTAACCACTATTCTGAATTCTGCATATATTCACTTCTTTATTGTTTAGATGGTATCCCATTATCAATATACTATTTAGTTTTTCATATTTTTAAACATATATTAATGAAATCACATTGTATATAATCTGTGATTTTCTTCATTTTGTAAAAAGATTGTGTTTCTGATGTCCACTCATGTTGATGAATTTTGCTGAAGTAGTTCATTGCCATGTCATAAAATATCCAAATCCATAAATGTGAGCTAACATATTAACAGAATAAAGGATGAAAAGTATATGATCATATCAACAAGTTCAGGAAGGGCATTTGACAAAACTAACAACTTTTAGTTTTCACAGTTTGTTGTGATCCACACAGTTAAAGGCTTTCATGTAGTCACTGAAATAAAAGTAGATGCTTTTTGGAATTACCTTGATTTCTGTATGATCCAGTGAATGCTGGCATTTTGATCTCTGGTTTCTCTGCCTTTTCTAAATCCAGTTTGTACATCTGGAAGTTCCGGTTTACATACTATTGAAGCCTAGCTAGAAGCATTTGGAGCATAACCTTACTTGCATGCAGAATGAGTGCAATTGTATGCATTGCCTTTCTTTGGGATTGGAATGAAAACTTAACCTTTTCCAGTCCTGTGGCCACTGCTGAGTTTTCCAAATTTGCTGGCATATTGAGTGCAGCACTTTCACAACATCATCTTTTAGGATTTGAAATAGCTCAACTGGGATTCCATCACCTTCCCTAGTTTAGTTCATAGTAATGCTTCTTAAGGCCCACTTAACTTCATACCCTATGATGTCTGGCTCTGGGTCAGTGACCACACCACAGTAGTTATCTGGGTCATTAAGACTTTTTAAAAATGTTCTTTTGTGTATTCTTGCCACCTCTTCTCGGAGAAGGCAACGGCATCCCACTCCAGTACTCTTGCCTGGAAACTCCCATGGACAGAGGAGCCTGGTAGGCTGCAGTCCATGGGGTCGCTGAGTCAGACACGACTGAGCGACTTCACTTTCACTTTTCACTTTCATGCATTGGAGAAGGAAATGGCAACCCACTCCAGTGTTCTTGCCTGGAGAATCCCAGGGATGGGGAGCCCAATGGGCTGCCATCTGTGGGGTCGCACAGAGTCGGACACGACTGAAGTGATTTAGCAGCAGTAGCAGCAGCAGCCACCTCTTCTTAGTCTCTTCTGTTTCTGTTAGGAATAAAGAAGAAAATTCTATAATTTTTACAACATGGATGAACCCAGAGGGCATTATGCTTTGTGATATTAGCCAGACAGAAAAACACATATATTTCATAGTATTACTTATAATTGAAATCTTAAAAAAGCAAACAAACCCCCAAACCAGCCAAACTCATCGAAACAGAGTTGATTGGTGGTTGTCAAGGGTTGCGCTGCAGGGAAATTGGGTCAAGGTTGGCAAAAGAGTACAAAGTTTTAGTTATAAAGGAATAAGTTCTGAGGAACTAGTGCATGACTATAGTTGATATTATTATCTTGAATAATTGAAATTTGCCAAAAGAACTGGACCTGTGTTCTCACCAAAAACAAAGGGGAATATACAAAGTGATGATTGTCTTATTTAACTCAGTTGTGGGAATCTTTTCACAATGTATACAAACATCATTGTATTATACACTTAAATAATTTGCTATTTTATTTTATAAGTGTACCTCAATAAAGCTCAAAAAATTTTTTTCTTATCTGAAGTTCATACAGATATTCTCCTATATTGTCTTCTAAAAGTTTGTAAATATTTCTTACTATTAATGTATTTTAGCTTTTTAATATTCTGGAATGGGTTTTAGTTAAAATGTGAAGTTTCCATACTCAGTTTGGTTACATTGTTTATCAATCTCCACTGTTAATATATTGAATCACCCTGGAGGCTCAGATGGTAAAGAATCCGCCTGCACTGTGGGAGACCTGGGTTCTATCCCTGGGTTGGGAAGATCCCCTGGAGAAAGGAATGGTTACCCACTCTAGTATTCTGGCCAGGAGGATTCCATGGACAGAGAAGCCTGTCAGGCTATACTCCAGGGAGTCTCAAAGAGTCAGACACGTCTAAGTGACTTTCACTTTAGTATAAATAAAACTTTCTACTTCATAGGAAAGTGCTCCAATTTTTTTCTTACTCTCCTGAGATATTCTGGCTCTTCTTAGCTATTTTTCTTTCATATGAAAATTAAAACAGAACAACAATGAAAAAAAAATCCAGGAAAACAAATCTAAATATAACATAATTGTGCTGACAGTTTCATTAGAATTTTATTTTCCATTTAATTGTTTTCAAATGTCCCTCAAAATAGTTTTAATTTTTTCACAAATTTTATGCATTTCTTTATTTATTCCTGGGTACTTATAACTTTGTTGTAAATATAGATAGCTACTTCCATTTTAATTATAGTATTGCATATTTATTGCTGGGGTAGGGAAATACAACAATTTCAAAGATTTTTTCAAAAATTAAAATGATGAAATTTTTTGCGAGTCTAATCCTCATCCATAGATGCTTTCCACTTTTCTAATAAGCAGTAATTTTCTTGGAAAATAGTGATTTTTTTTTCTCTAATTCTAATTCTTATGCCATTCATTTTCTTTCCTTATCTTTCTTTCCTAGACAGGACTTTCACCACAATGTTTAAATGTAGCAGTAAAAGTAAGTGTCTATGTCTTACGTTCTTAAAGGGAATACTAACTTTTCACATTAAATATGATGACTGTTGTGGGATTTCTATCAATTCCCTTTTTAAGAATAAGTTATTTCCTTCTATTGCTAGTTTGCTAGGAATGATGTCTACAGATATAAAAACAGATAAGTAAATATTATCTGGCATCCATTGGGATAATATTCTATATATTTTGTTTGATAGTACCTTGTTTAGAATTTTTCATCTGCAGTCATAAGTGTATATTTTGCAGATATATTGGATTTTCCTTCTTATCTTTCTCCATTTGCTTCTGCTTCTTAAAAGGCAGAAGGCAGCATCATAAAAATATGTTGGAGTATTTTTCCGCACTTTCTATGTTCTGTAAAATTCTATATAAGCTTGAATTTATCTGTTCTTAGAACACTATCTGGTTTTGGCATTTTGCTTATATGAAGATTTTAATTACTTTTCCTATTATTTTTGTGGTTAAAACACTCAACTAATCTATTACTTCTTCAAGAATGGTGTAGTTGTTTTAAATGTGAGCTACAGTTTGGACATATGACCTAAATCAAATCCTTTACAATTATACAGTGGAAGTGACAAATAGGTTTAAGGGATTAGATATGCTAGACAGAGTGCCTGAAGAACTGTGGACAGAGGTTGGTGACATTTGTACAGGAGGCAGGTATCAAGACCATCCCCAAGAGAAAGAAATGCAAAAAGGCAAAATGGATGTTTGACAAGGCCTTAAAAGTAGCTGAGAAAAGAAGAGGAGCCAAAGGCAAAGGAGAAGAGGAAAGATATACCCATTTGAATGCAGGGTTCCATAGAATAGCAAGGAGAGATAAGAAAGCCTTCCTCAGTGATCAATGCAAAGAAAGAGAGTAAAAGCATGGAAACGACTAGAGATCTTTTCATGAAAATGAGAGATACCAACTAACTATTTCATGCAAAGATGGGCTCAATAAAGGACAGAAATGTTATGGACCTAACAGAAGCAGAAGATATGAAGAAGAGGTGGCAAGAATACACAGAAGAACTATACACAAAAGATTTTCATGACCCAGATAATCACGATGCTGTGATCACTCACCTAGAGCCAGACATCCTTGAATGTGAAGTCAAGTGGGCCTTAGCAAGCATCACTACGAACAAAGCTAGTGGAGGTGATGGAATTCCAGTTGAGCTATTTCAAATCCTAAAAGATGATGCTGTGAAAGTGCTGCACTCAATATGCCAGCAAATTTGGAAAACTCAGCAGTGGCCACAGGACTGGAAAAGGTTAGTTTTCATTCCAATCCCAAAGAAAGACAATGCCAAAGAGTGTTCAAACTACTGCACAATTGCACTCATCTCACATGCTAGCAAAGTAAAGCTCAAAATTCTCCAAGTCAGGCTTGCAGTATGTGAACCACAAACTTTCAGATGTTCAAGATGGATTTAGAAAAGGCAGAGGAACCAGAGATCAAATTCCCAACATCCGAGGGATCATTGAAAAAGCAAGAGAGTTCCAGAAAACATCTGCTTTTGCTTTATTGACTATGCTAAAGCCTTTGTCTCTGTGGATCACAACAAACTGTGGAAAATTCTGTGAGAGACGGGAATACCAGACCACCTGAACTGCCTCCTGAAAAATCTGTAGGCAGGTCAAGAAGCAACGGTTAGAACTGAACTAGGAACAGCTGACTGGTTCCAAATTGGGGAAGGAGTAAGTACATCAAGGCTGTATATTGTCACCCTGCTTATTAGCTTATATGCAGGGTACATCATGCAAAATACTGGGCTGGATGAAGCACAAACTGGAATCAAGATTGCTGGGAGAAATATCAATAACCTCAGATATGCAGATGATACCACCCTTATGGCAGAAAGAGAACAAGAATTAATAAGCCTCTTGATGAAAGTGAAAGAGGAGAGTGAAAAAGTTGGCTTAAAACTCAACTTTCAGACAACTAAGATCATGGCATCCAGTGGCATCACTTTATGGCAAATAGATCGGGAAACAACGGAAAGAGAGTCTTTATGTTTTGGGGCTCCAAAATCACTGCAGGTGGTGACTTCAGCCATGAAATTAAAAGACGCTTGCTCCTTGGAAGAAAAGTTATGACCAACCTAGACAACATATTAAAAAGCAGAGACATTACTTTACCATCAAAGGTCCATCTAATCAAAGCTATGCTTTTTCCAGTAGTCATGTATGGATGTGAGAGTTGGACTATAAAGAAAGCTGAACACTGAAGAATTGATGCTTTTGAACTGTGGTGTTGGAGAAGACTCTTGAGAGTCCCTTGGACTGCAAGGAGATCCAACCAGTCAATCCTAAAGGAAATTATTCCTGAATATTCATTGGAAGGACTGATGCTGAAGATGAACCTCAAATACTTTGGCCACCTGATGCGAAGAACTGACTTATTGGAAAAGACCCTGATGCTGGGCAAGATTGAAGGCAGGAGAAGGGGATGACAGAAGATGACACGGTTGAATGGCATTACTGCTGCAATGGACATGAGTTTGAGTAGGCTCCAGGAGTTGGTGATGGAGGGGGAAGCCTGGCGTGCTGCAGTCCATGGGGTCACAATGGGTCAGTCATGACTGAGTGACTGAACTGAACTTAGAGTTTGGAGACAATGTTTGACTCATATACACAGTACCAATGTTTTTTTTTTTTTTGCTGTTACTAGTGAGGTTCTTGCATTTCATATTCCTTCACATTTAACTTGCTAATGAAGTGCTCTAATTGTAATGTATGCCTCTCCATATATATTTCTTTTTGTCTGTCTCTTGATGTAACATGGAAGCAAAATTCATACTGGATTACCTGAAGCACTTTATAGATGAGCATAATTAAGATAAAAACATATTTATTACAAAACATGGAATCAGTAAGTAGACTGTTCACGTTGCTGTTGATGAAGTTAAGGTTCAAGATATCAAGCAAGCCTAATGTTTAAGATTAATATTGGAGGGGTTAGAATTTTTAACTTTGATGTAAAAATCTATAAATTGAAGCAACAAAGGGCAAAACTGCCTGGTTAATATCTGCTGGGAGGTATACTTGGAAGATATAGCATATTAGAGCAGATTTTACTGGTGCCCTTTCCATATCAGTGGACAAAGGCCAGATTTATGACTGCTAGCATTGACTTTTTCTTTTTTTTCTCTAAAGGCTTTGTCTGGCCTTTGGTATATTCTTAGCCCACCTAGAGACTGGCAGTGTCAGGAGATTAATACCTCCTCTCCCTGGGGTTCCCAGCTAATGGCAATTTGTGTGTAAATATCCCAGTTCTCTTTCCTCTCTGATGGTATAACTCTACAGCAGGGGTCTCCAACCCCTGGGCCATGGACCGCTACTGGTCCATGGCCTGTTAAGAACCAGGTCACACAGCGGGAGATGAGTGGCAGGCCAGGAGCAAAGCTTCATCTGTATTTATAGCTGCTCCCTATCTCTCGCATTACCTCCTGAGATCCACCTCCTGTCAGATAAGCAGGAGCACTAGATTCTCAGAGGAGTGCTAATTCTACTGTGAACTGTGCAAGCAAGGATCTAGGTTGTGTGCTCCTTATGAGGATAATCCCCAAACCATCTTCCCCCAACCCTGGTCTGTGGAAAACTTGTCTTCCCATCCCTGATGCCAAAAAGGGTGGGGTCTGCTGCTCTAAAGTGAATGTTGTATAATGGTTCCCAGAATTTTCCAGTTTTGGGAGGTCATCCACAGCATGTGACCACAGGTTGACCTGCAAGTTGAAACAGAGCAACTGGGTGTACCTCACCCTCATCCCTAACTTGGGAATGTACCTTGAGCCCACTGTCCTCATAGTGGGAATAATTTTCAAGGACTCAGCCTTCTGAAAGAGCCCTCTGTTATTGAGACATTTGCACAGTGTATATGATTGAACCCTGTTAAGGCCACTCTACATGAACTTTTAAGAATCTGGTGGGTGGGTGAGGAGATCTGCTTGTCTTGTGGCCATCCTGTGTGAGCTTCCTTCCTTATTAAATCTGTCAGTCTGGAGTGGTCTGCCTCTCCTTGCCCTTTGTGTACAAGGCCAATTTATGAACCAACACCAGTGAATTAAGCTCTTGCTTCCCTTCGTGATAACTTGATATATGCACATGCTTTTCTGGCACTCTCCTCTCCCCAGTTTCATTTCACCAATCACCTACCTGCATTTCTGAACTTATATTCCAAATAAACTAATTGTACTTGAATACATTTTTCAGGGTCAGCTAATTCAAAAATTCCCACAAAGGCAGAAATTTTCCTAATAAGCAGGTCCTAAGGATATTTGTCTTTGGCATTGCCTTTCTTTGGGATTGGAATGAAAACTGACCTTTTCTAGTCCTGTGGCCACTGCTGAGTTTTCCAAATTTGCTGGCATATTGAGTGCAACACTTTCACAGCATCATCTTTCAGGATTTGAAATAGCTCCACTGGAATTCCATCACCTCCACTAGCTTTGTTCGTAGTGATGCTTTCTAAGGCCCACTTGACTTCACATTCAAGGATGTCTGGCTCTAGATGACTGATCACACCATTGTGATTATCCAGGTCGTGAAGATCTTTTTTGTACAGTTCTTCTGTGTATTCTTGCCACCTCTTCTTCATATCTTCTGCTTCTGTTAGGTCCATACCATGCTCAAAATTATCCAAGCCAGGCTTCAGCAATACATGAACCATGAATTTCCTGATGTTCAAGCTGGTTTAGAAAAGGCAGAGGAACTAGAGATCAAATTACCAACATCTGCTGGATCATCAAAAAAGCAAGAGAGCTCCAGAAAAACATCTATTTCTGCTTTATTGAGTATGCCAAAGCCTTTGACTATGTGGATCACAATAAACTGTGGAAAATTCTGAGAGAGATGGGAATACCAGACCACCTGACCTGTCTCTTGAGAAACCTGTATGCAGGTCAGGAAGCAACAGTTAGAACTGGACATGGAACAACAGACTGGTTCCAAATAGGAAAAGGAGTACGTCAAGGCGGTATATTGTCACCCTGCTAATTTAACTTCTATGCAGAGTACATCATGAGAAACGTTAGACTGGAAGAAACACAAACTGGAATCAAGATTGCTGGGAGAAATATCAGTAACCTCAGATATACATATGACACCACCCTTATGGCAGAAAGTGAAGAGAAACTCAAAAGCCTCTTGATGAGAATGAAAGAGGAGAGTGAAAAGGTTGGCTTAAAGCTCAGTATTCAGAAAATGAAGATCATGGCATCTGGTCCCATCACTTCATGGGAAATAGATGGGAAAAAAGTGGAAACAGTGTCAGACTTTATTTTTTGGGGCTCCAAAATCACTGCAGATGTTGACTGCAGCCATGAAATTAAAAGACGCTTACTCCTTGGAAAGAAAGTTATGACCAACCTAGATAGCCTATTCAAAAGCAGAGACATTACTTTGCCAGCAAAGGTCTGTCTAGTCAAGGCTATGGTTTTTCCTGTGGTCATGTATGGATATGGGAGTTGGACTGTGAAGAAAGCTGAGTGCTGAAGAATTGATGCTTTTGAACTGTGGTGTTGGAAAAGATTCTTGAGAGTCCCTTGGACTGCAAGGAGATCCAACCAGTCCATTCTGAAGGAGATCAGCCCTGGGATTTCTTTGGAAGGAATGATGCTAAAGCTGAAACTCCAGTACTTTGGCCACCTTATGCGAAGAGTTGACTCATTGGAGAAGACTCTGATGCTGGGAGGGATTGGGGGCAGGAGGAGAAGGGGACGACTGAGGATGAGATGGCTGGATGGCATCACTGACTTGATGGATGTGAGTCTGAGTGAACTCTGGGAGTTGGTGATGGGCAGGGAGGCCTTGGCCTGCTGCCATTCATGGGGTTGCAAAGAGTTGGACACGACTGAGCAACTGAACTGACTGATATACATAAATGGGAAAATTTAGTGATAGATTGTTGAAAGTACTCATTAAGAATTGACATTAATACTAATGAGAAGAATAGACTGTCAAAGCTCAGTCATCTAGATAGTGCTTTTATCCTGCATTATTTTTCTGCCATGCTTTTTAAAAAATTTATGACCACTTGTGGAGACAGTAAGGAGGATTTACTTTTGTGGCTGTGTTTTGTACTACAGTTGGCCCCTTGAAAAACATTGGTTGAAACTATGATAGTCCCTTATATATAGACATTTTTCCAGTAAATATGTATTACAGAACTACAGGAGGCAAGGTTGGCTGCATCTTTGGATGTGAAAGGACAGATGCAGAGTGTTGTCTGTAAAGTTACAGGCAGATTTTTCAACTTCATGAAGGGTTTGAAGCCTTAACTCCTGTGTTGTTCAAGAGTCAATTGTATTCCAGTAGATTTTCAGAGAATTCAGTAAATGTTGATGTTTACCATTTAATATAATACTCATTCTCAGTCACTCAGTCATGTCCAACTCTTGCAACTCCATGGACTGTAGCCTGCCACACTCCTCTGTCCATGGGATTTCCCAGGCAAGGATACTGGAGTGGGTTGCCATTTCTTCCACTGGGGGATCTTCCTGACCCAGGGTTCGAACAGTGTCTCCTGCATTGGCAGGTGGATTCTTTACCACTCAGCCACCTGGGAAGCCCCCCAACCCCATTTAATATAGGTGGATTCAAAATAAAGAGCAAGTATAGGAAGAAAGAACTCTATGACATACTGTTAATTCTGTGAAGTGTTAAGTGAGAAAAAAAGTGTAGATTAATACAGATGGCATAAACTGATATTTGTAAAGCAAACAACATAACATCATCCCCCCACCCCCACCAACCAGTCTATCTAAAATAAGTGTGCATAAATTTATATATGAGGGAATAAATGCCAAATTTCTATAACTGTTTACACCCAGAGTTTAAGCATGGAAGAGACTGGAGGAGAATTTTTAATATACTTATGTATCTTTGCATTTGTCCACTAGTCACCATGAAGATATGTTCATTGATAATTTAAAACATATTTAATTTTTTTTAGTGTGTGGGAAGATTACATAATTTGAATCACTCAAATATATAAAAAGTAAACACATTTTTTGCTTTTTGAATTTTATATTAAGAAAGTAAATTTTAAGAAATCAAGAGAAAAGCTCTCATTCTTTAATATTCTTTTCTGTGTCTTTTTTTCTGCTTCAGTAGTTAAAATTGTTGGCATTTAGAAATGCAAACAAAGTTCTGTATCATAAACTTTAAATACATGGCAGTAAACATTTCAGAAAACTATTGGCTGGTAGCAAATATCTTTCTAAGTGGCTTAGGCTATCACCCACCAGTCTGGTGTTTCTTTAAAAAATGCAGAATTTTCCTGTAGATATATATGATGAAAAGATGCAAAATACTTGTTTGATTCCGCATTTGCTTCAAAACTTCTTAAACTAGTGCAGCCCACTAAAAATAAGTGAAATCATCAAACTGCAGTCCTCTTATCTGTCAGCTGCTGTCTTATATGATTGCCATAAATAATGAGCCACATCCTTTAAGGGAGAGGATTTCTCCCAAGAAATTCAGTTCAATTCAGTCGCTCAGTCATATCTGACTCTTTGTGACCCTATGGACTGCAGCACACCAGGCTTCTGTATCCATCACCAACTCCCGGAGCTTGCTCAAACTCATATCCATTGAATCGATGATGCCATCCAACCATCTCATCCTCTGTCATCCCCTTCTCCTCCTGCCTTCAATCTTACCCAGCATTAAGGTCTTTTCCAATGAATCAGTTCTTTGCATCAGGTGGCCAAAGTATTGGAGTTTCAGCTTCAGCATTCAGTCCTTTCAATGAATATTCAGGAATAATTTCCTTTAGGATGGACTAGTTGGATCTCCTTGCAGTCCAAGGGGCTCTCAAGAGTCTTCTCCAACACCATAGTTCAAAAGTATCAATTCTTCGGCGCTCAGCTTTTTTATAGTCCAACTCTGACATCCGTACATGACTACTAGAAAAACCGTTGCTTTGACTAGATGGACTTTTGTTGGCAAAGTAATGTCTCTGCTTTTTAATATGCTATCTAGCATATTAGGTTAGTCACTGTAAATTTCATTAACATTCTGAGGTTCCCTACAAAGATGGTGTTTTATCATCAAATGTAAATTTATGAAAAAAGTTGATAAAATTGATTTAAAATGAAGACTATGGAAGCATTGATTTTTACATTGTTTTAATATCCTGATTTTTAAAATCACTTAAAGATTCAATTAATAGTGTATTTAGTGACATCCACAGTCTCTGTCAACACGAAAAAATATAATCTGACTGTTTTAATAGTTTGATTTAATTTCTAAATGAAGCCTCAGAAAAGTAAATTTACATTGCTTCTTTGATTGAATTAATTTGTTATTGCTTATTTGTTTGATGTAGTCAAACTGATATATATATATATATATATCAATTTAAAGCTATTCTGTGCTGTGCTTATATATATTTATATCACTTAAAGTGGTGAAGACTAATAATTAAATTTAATGAATACATTTTTCTTTCTTTTACTTACTTATGTATTTATTCATTCATGCTAAGTAATAAGCACTCAATCAAGTCTTGAATACATAGATTTGTGGAATATCTTTTCTCTTGATATTGTCTCAGTGTAAAAGACAAAGGCTAATTTGTAAGCAAATAATGAGGAGACAGTGTGCTTGGTACTAAGGGAGAAAGTTACAGTATTGTTGTTGAGGCATTGACCTCATCAGATTCACTCTCAGTTCAAGAGATTGGAAATGGGGTGCAATTTGTTTACCCAGATACCGATTCTGCCTACTCCTCAGGGTTCTTTTATTATATATCACTTTCTTCTTACAGCAAGTTATCCAAAAGTCTAGCTCAACTACTTGCTGATAGAGGTACTGATAGAGGCACATAGAGGTGCTGTTCATTCAAGGTATGTTTAACATCATGTTCTCTGAAATTACTTTTTTAGGGCAGTGATCTCTTCTTTCCTACACTTTTTGGTTCTTCTTCTTTTTCAGTGGCTCTGATTCTGCACCTGGTGTATACTCCAAGGTGCTAGGTATATGAGTGTAGTGGAACAACACTGGTTTTAGGATCCTGACTTGACCGTAATCATTCTCAGCATCTTTTTATTCATGTATAAAATGAATTAAGTCAAATCTTAAACTTCACTATGCAATTAAGTAAGAATATAGAGAATTCTTGAAAACATTCAGAGAGTACCATAAAAACAGTGGAAACAAGCTTAGTTATCTTAATCTTTCTCTCCTATTCAACTGACTTACCAAAAAACAAGTTTGAAACCTATCCCAGGACAAATAGCTGCAATATTCAATGCACATATTATCTTGCAATTCAGTAGAACTACTGTAGGAATAAGAATTGTAATAATACAGTAAAAATAAAACTGGTGAGGAGAAGGGCAGAAAGTGAATCTGATAACTTTTCAACACATAGGTAAGTAAAAACAAAAATATATAGCAACAATTAAAGCATGATTGGGCTTCACAGATCTACAATAAGTTTGCTTCTCCTTTCTGGAAAGTACAAGTAAATAATGTGGTTTTCAGCATTCATTGTCGGTTAGTGGCATCCTACATGCTATCATTAAATAAGTTAGGCTTATTCCTTCCATTATCATACCAGCTAAATTGGTATTGAGCACATGCACATAGAGCAGAAGCTCTGAGGAAGTCTAAACAGACAGCAGCATAAACAATTAAATTTAAAGATGTGCACAGATAAAACTTGCTGGAAAAACTGAACCTTAGGGAGGCATTTAAAGATAGGGAAGAAGGTAACTCTTCAGAGAAGCAGGGGAAAATTATTCCAAGTGAAAAATCATAACCAGAAATCAAACCAAGAAAGAATTGTGTAGGCAAGAGGGAAAGAAGAGATAAAGAGGAGAGAAAAGACATGCTATTCTGTGCTGTGCTTAGTCACTCAGTCGTGTCTGACTCTTTGAGGCCCCATGACTATAGCCCACCAGCTCCTCTGTCCATGGAATTCTGCAGGCAAGAAAACTGGAGTGGGTAGCCCTATCCTTTCTCCAGGGGAACTTCCCGACCCAGGAATCAAATCAGCGTCTCCTGCATTGCAGGCAGATTCTTTACCAGCTGAGCTACCAGGGAAGCCCAAAGGACATGTAAGGGGGGCCATTTGGTGAATCAGTCCTGCCATTTGTCTACAGGTAGAATAAATTTGCCTCAAATTTTTGAAACAACCTCAGCAGTACAATCTTCTAATCCTTATGGAGTTTTACTAAGGCAAAGAAAAGGCAAGTATGAGATACTGGCACTTAATTTTTACAAAAGCTATGAAAAACAGTTGGACTTTGGACAGATCAAAGGATCTAAGTGTCAGCTCAAGAAATTGACAAATTATTGCACCCCTACCCTTTACTTTATTATCACTATTTCAGGTGAGGAAAATGTAGCTTGACTAAGAACTGACTCTTGTCTTCAAGGAGATCACCATCCTGTGAGACAGATATTCAGGTAAACACATACTGAAAGTTAGATGTTCTGTACTAGAAGTGAGAACCATGTAAACAGGAGACAGAGGAAATTACTTGTTCCAACTTGAGGACCTTAGGAAACTTTCTCTAGATAGAAAAAATAAAATATGTTTTGATGGGATGTGTGGTATTAACCAAGTGTTGGTTAAGGTTTGTAGGCAGTATTGGAGTTTCAGCTTCAGCATCAGTCCTCCCAATGAATATTCAGGACTGATCTCCTTTAGAATGGACTGGTTGGATCTCCTTGCAGTCCAAGGGACTCTCAAGAGTCTTCTCCAGCACTGCAGTTCGAAAGCATCGGTTCTTCAGTGCTTAACCTTCTATAAAGAAGATCCAGCTCTCATATCCGTACTTGACTACTGGAAAACTCATAGCTTTCACTAGACAGATGTTTGTCAGCAAAGTGATATCTCTGCTTTTTAACATGCTGTCTAGGTTTGTCATAGCTTTTCTTCCAAGAAATCAGTGTCTTTTAATTTCATGGCTGCAGTTACTGTCTGTGGTGATTTTGGAGTTCAAGAAAAGAAAGTCTGTCACTGTTTCCATTGCTTCCCCATTTATTTGCCATGAAGTGATAAGACTGAATGCCATGATCTTAGTTTTTTGAATGTTGGGTCTTAATCCAGCTTTTTCCCTCTCCTTGTTCACTTTCATCAAAAAATTCTTTAGTTTCTCTTTGCTTTCTGCCATTATGGTGGGATCATCTGCATATCTGAGATCTTGGTATTTCTCCCAGAAATCTTGATTCCAGCTCGTGCTTCATCCAGCCCGGCATTTCACATGATGTACTCTGCATATAAGTTAAATAAGCAGGATGGTGACAATACATAGCCCTGATGTACTCCTTTCCCGATTCTGAACCAGTCCATTGTTCCATTTGTGGTTCTGTTATACTGAGCAAAATTCAGTCATTTGTTGAATATGAGGCAAAGAGATGTATCTAGAATGACAATCAGTTTTATGATTTGGGTAACTGGATTGATGTTCAGACCCATGAGTAAGAAGTAAACACAACATTTGAGGGAGAGAGGTAAATGTGTTCAATTTTGGACAAGCTGAGTTTAAGTTCCTGGGGATATCTCATGGGTCAAGTGAGCAGTGAGTAACATGCATAAGACAGGACCTCAGTGGACTGCCCAATACTAGGAATATAGTTTGGGTAGTTATGATTTTGTAGATGATATTTGAAACCAAAGAAATAGGTGAAGTGTTGAAAGTAACAGAAGAGTAAGGGAAAAAACTGGGAAATGGAAATAGAAATATATGGATGAAAGCACGAAAAAATTAAGGACTAAGGGTCAGAGGAGTATAGATAAAAGTCAGATAAAAAAGTAATCTTCACCACCAGAATCTATCTGGTTCTTGAGTTCAGCCAGGAGGGATTTCAATGGAAAGGGTCATTTTAGTCTCAGAGAATCCAAGGGAGTAAGTCGTTTTTAGGAACAAATGGTTAGTAGTTCCAAAATCAATAGATAGATCAAATAACACAAAAACTGAAATGTATTCACTTAGAAATTAGATTCATTTTTAATTAGTTTCAATGTGTTGATGAGACAGAAGCCAGAATTTAAGGGGATGAGCAGCAAATGGGTGTCTAGAGTTAGTGAGATAAAACTACTTTCAAGAAGCTTGACCCAGATGAGAAGGAGTGATATCAAGTTAGATAAAGATCTAAGAGAGAAGGTTTTCATGACATAACAGACTCGAGCATGTTCTTCACATATCTCTGATTATATATTTATGGAAATAATTTGCATTGTTGTTCAATTTCTCAGTAGTGGCTGACTCTTTACAACTCCATGGACTGCAGCATGCCAGGCTTCCCTGTCCTTCATCATCTCTCAGAGTTTGCTCAAACTCATGTCCATTGAGTCAGTAATGCTATCCAACCATTTCATTCTCTGTTGTCCCCTTCTCCTCCTGCCCTCAATCTTTCCTGGCATCAGGATCTTTTCCAATGAGTCAGCTCTTCACAACAGGTGGCCAAAATATTGGAGCCTCAGCTTAAGTATCAGTCCTTCCAATGTCTATTCAGGTTGATTTCCTTTATGATTGACTGGTTTGACCTCCTTGCTGTCCAAGGGACTGTAAAGAATCTTCTACAACAACAACAGAGTTCGAAAGCACTGATTTTTCAGTGCTCAGCCTTCTTTATAGTCCAACTCTCACATCCACACATGACTACTGGAAAAACCATAGTTTTGACTAGATGGACATTTGTTGGCAAAGTGATGTCTGCTTTTTATATCTGTATAGATTAAAAAAAAATAGAAGACTGGAATCGTTCTAAATACAGTTGGGGGCAACTCATTATCATTGCCATTATTATTACTTACCATTTTTAAAAAGCCAATTAAATATATTTAGGATTCCAACTCTCCCTTGCCTACCACATACATTCATTCTGCTGAGATATGACAGAGAGGGTGCTGTCTCCAAAGGCAACACATTCTGTGCTTTCTCAGCTCTGTGTTTGTGTGTGTTCATTACTCAACTGTGTCTGACTCTTGTGAACCCATGGACTGTAGCCTGCCAGGGTATTCTGCCATGGAATTCTCCAGGCAAGAATGCTGGAGTGGGTAGCCATTCCATTATCCAGGGGTTCTTCTTGACTCAGGAATCAAACTCTGATCTCCTGTATTGAAGATAGATTCTTACCATCTGAGCTACCAGAGAACATTGCCTCTTATTCTTCTTGGTGATTGGTGGTTTAGTGGCTAAGTCCTATCTGACTTTTGTGACCTCATGGACTGTAGCCTGCCAGGCTCCTCTGTCCATGGGATTTCCTAGGCAAGAGTACAAGAATGGATTCCCATTTTTTTCTCCAGGGGAATCTTCCCGATCCAGGGATTAAACACGTGTCCCTTGAGTCTCCTGCATTGAGTCTACTTACCAACTGAGCCACCAGGGAAACCCATATAAGAAGCCCTTATTCTTCTTCAGTTCTGTTCAGTTACTCAGTCGTGCCTGACTCTTTGTGACCCCATGAACCACAGTACATCAGGCCTCCATGTCCATCACCAACTCCCATCACTCAATAACCCATGTCCATTGAGTTGATGATGCCATCCAGTCATTCTCATCCTCTGTTGTCCCCTTCTCCTCTAGCCTTCGATCTTGCCAAGCATCAGGGTCTTTTCAAGTGAGTCGGTTCTTCACGTCAGGTGGCCAAAGTATTGGAGTTTCAGCTTCAGCATCAGTCCTTCCAATGAATATTCAGAACTGATTTCCATTAGGATAGAGTGGTTGGATCTCCTTCCAGTTCAACGGATTCTCAACAGTCTTCTCCAGCACCACAGTTCAAAAGCAACAATTCTTCAGCACTCAGCTTTCTTTATAGTTCAACTCTCACATCCATACATGACTACTGGGAAAACCATAGCCTTGACTAGATGGACCTTTGTTGAAAAAGTAATGTCTCTGCTTTTTAATATGCTGTCTAGGTTGGTCATAACTTTGCTTCCAAAAATAAGCGTCATTTAATTTCATGGCTGCAGTCACCATCTGCAATGATTTTGGAGCCCCCCAAAATAAAGTCTGACACTGTTTCCACTGTTTCCCCATCTATTTCCCATGAAGTGATGGGACCGGATGCCATGATCTTCGTTTTCTGAATGTTGAGCTTCAAGCCAAGTTTTTCGCTCTCCTCTTTCACTTTCATCAAGAGGCTCCTTAGTTCTTCCTCACTTTCTGCCATAAAGGTGGTGTCATCTGCATATCTGAGGTGATTGATATTTCTCCCGGCAATCTTGATTCCAGCTTGTGCTGCATCCAGTCCAGTGTCTCTCATGATGTACTCTGCATATAAGTTAAATAAGCAGGGTGACAATATACAGCCTTGACGTACTCCTTTTCTTATTTGGAACCAGTCTGTTCCATGTCCAGTTCTAACTTGCTTCCTGACCTGCATACAGGTTTCTCAAGAGGCAGGTCAGGTGGTCTGGTATTCCAATCTTTTTCAGAATTTTCCATAGTTTATTGTGATCCACAAAGTCAAAGGCTTTGGCATAGTCAATAAAGCAGAAGTAGAGGTTTTTTTTCTGGAATTCTCTGGCTTTTTCGATGATCCAGTGGATGTTGGCAATTTGACCTCTGGTTCCTCTGCCTTTTCTAAAACCAGCTTGAACATATGAAAGTTCATGGTTCACGTACTGCTGAAGCCTGGCTTGGAGAATTTTGAGCATTACTTTACTAGCATGTGCTCCTGCTGCTGCTAAGTCATTTCAGTCGTGTCTGACTCTGTGCGACCCCATAGACCGCAGTCCACCAGGCTCCCCCGTCCCTGGGATTCTCCAGGCAAGAACACTGGAGTGGGTTGCCATTTCCTTCTCCAGTGCATGAAAGTGAAAAGTGAAAGTGTAGTCGCTCAGTCGTGTCCAACTCTTAGCGACTCCATGGACTGCAGCCTACCAGGATCCTCTGTCCATGGGATTTTCCAGGCAAGAGTACTGGAGTGGGGTGTTATCGCCTTCTCCATTACTAACATTTGAGATGAGTGCAATTGTGTGGTAGTTTGACCATTCTTTGGCATTGCCTTTCTTTGGGGTTGGAATGAAAACTGACCTTTTCCAGTCCTGTGGCTACTGCTGAGTTTCCCAAATTTGCTGACATATTGAGTGCAGCACTTTCATAGCACTATCTTTTTGTATTTGAAATAGCTCAACTGAAATTCCATCACCTCCACTAGCTTTGTTTGTAATGATGCTTCCTAATGCCCACTTGACTTCACATTCCAGGATGTCTGGCTCTAGGTGAGTGTGAGTGACCACACCATTGTGATTATCTGGGTCATGAAAATCTTTTTTGTATAGTTCTTCTAGGTATTCTTGCCACCTCTTCTTAATATCTTCTGCTTCTGTTAGGTCTATACAATTTCTGTCCTTTATTGAACCCATCTTTGCATAAAATTTTCCCTTGGTATCTCTAACTTTCTTGAAGAGATCTCTAATCTTTCCCATTCTATTGTTTTTCTCTATTTCTTTGCATTGATAGCTGAGGAAGGCTTTCAGACCTCTCCTTGCTATTCTCTGGAACTCTGCATTCAAATGGCTATATCTTTCCTTTTCTCTTTTGATTTTGCTTCTCTTCTTTTCACAGCTATTTGCAAGGCCTCCTCAGATAGCCATTTTGCTTTTTTGCATTTCTTTTTCTTGGAGATTGTTTTTATTCCTGTCCCCTGTACAATATCACAAACTTCCATCCATAGTTCTTCAGGCACTCTATCAGATCTAGTCCCTTAAATCTATTTTTCACTTCCACTGTATAGTCATAAGGGATGTGATTTAGGTCATACCTGAATGGTCAAGTGGTTTTCCCCACTTTCTTCAATTTCAGTCTGAATTTGGCAATAAAGATTTCATGATCTGAGCCACAGTCAGCCCCCGGTCTTGTTTTTGCTAACTGTATATATCTTCTCCATCTTTGGCTGAAAAGAATGTAATCAGTCTGATTTTTGTGTTGACTGTCTTGTGATGTCCATGCGTAGAGTCTCTTGTGTTGTTGGAAGAGGGTGTTTGCTATGACCAGTGTATTCTCTTGGCATTTTCTTAGACTTTGCCCTGCTTCATTCTGTACTCCAAGGCTATTATTCTTCTCAGGTTAATTCAAAAGCTGCTTCTCATATTTCCACTTTTTCTAGTTTTGCTCTTTGGAGCCACAAAAGAGTAAGGCAAGTCTATCTTTTATAAGAAAATCCTTTGGGTATTTGAAAAATAGCTTGTGTGCTTCCCCTTTTATCTGACCCATTTCTAAGCTAGATGGAAGTTTCTATACTTAACTCCTGTTTGAGATGTGTTCAGATCTCTTCTAACTTCATTTCTCATTTTTTCTTCTTCCTTTTAATTTACTTTGGCTTATCAATATATATAATGATGCTGAATTGTGTAATGCAGAGTAACGTTGGCCAGCTTTGTTTCACCATAGGAGATAATCCCTTTAAACTCCTCTTATTGGCTACCCATTGTAAGCAAACATCTGACACCTCTAGCTCATTAGTAAATTTACAGTCACCGTTAATTTTCACATTAACTCATACCAAGTATTTTTTCTTCCTCCATAAATTTATGTTGGCTATTACTGAGCTTCAAAGCCTAAGTGTACATTTGATTGCCTTCATGCTAGCCTAGGAATATAGGCCTTCATTGTCATATCTAATCTTGGCTTCATCCCCTTATTATTTGCTTTCTACCTTCTTTGTTGTCTCCTGAAAATATGATAAACATACTTTTTTGTTTTCATCTAATGCATAAAAAAAAAATGATATTTTGATAGGTAAGGATGAGGCCACAAATTTGTAATGGTCCACCTTTATCCAAGGTTGAAATCAATGTCTTAATCAACATGATTTATGATTATGAAGGCATTTATGAATGCACCTAATAATTCACATTTCAAAAAGCATCTTATTAACATGTATAAATACTTTATTCAAGTGTCCAAGTGTTTTGTTAAGCTAGTGATAAATTACCAAAATAGGAAGTAATGATTGTACAGCAGATTTATTTAGGGTAAATCTTCATAGATTTCTTAGGATTTCATGATTCTTGTCAAGTAATAGTAAATTATATTTATATAGTGCTTGGCTTTTCTAAACGATTCATCATGGGATTTTCTAGAGTGGAAGCACTGTATAAAGTTCATAGGAATTTTAGTCTAACAAATGGAATAGAATATCTGGCTTTAGTATGCATTAGCTCTGTGTCAAAAGTGAATGTTTAAACTTTCAGTTTATAAAAAAGATAATAATGGATGATTCATAAGATTATTATGAAGATATAAAGAGAATTTATACCCAGTCCATGGCCTAGCCCACAGTGTGCATGACAAAATTAATATCTCTTACTTCCTACACCAAGATACTTGATTAACTGTACTGATTATTCAGATTGATATTACAGCCATTTGGAAGATGAAAAAATGTTTAGAGAGCTTTATTCATTCATTCAACAATTATTGAATGCTTTCTAGGTTTGGCATGTTATTCAGTTGATAGAGTGAATTATGAGATAAATGCACAGATACCCTGGGAACACAGAGAATGTGTAACCAAACCCAGCCTCAAAGGCTAGACAGTTAATTTTGAACAACAGCCTGCTTAGAGTTGACATAATGTCTTGACAACTCAGTAATTGTCTTTATTATCGATGTGACATAAATATTAAAAATAAATCTAATTTTTTTCTGGTAGATACAGTCTATAATAAAATAGCTTCTCATATTTAGCTTCAAAGGGTAATATGTTGGGGCAGCAAAGTGTGACCCACAAAATTGTTTAAAAATCAGCTTTAATGAATCATTAAAGATTATTTATAATTAGCATATGAAGTATATGTAATTAGATGCTAAGGTATTCATGAGGTTCAAATAACTTGTTCTTTTATGAAATAAACTGTATTCTTTAAATTGGTAATCCATTTTTATAGCTGGATAGCCTTAAGTTGGCCATAAATACAGAATTAGTGGAATTAAAATTAATGA
>SJYT01014050.1:62936-104803 GCA_006410635.1 Cephalophus harveyi
CAGTTCAGTCACTCAGTCGTGTCCGACTATTTGCGCCCTCATGAATCGCAGCACGCCAGGCCTCCCTGTCCATCACCAACTCCCGGAGTTCACTCAGACTCACATCCATCGAGTCAGTGATGCCATCCAGCCATCTCATCCTCTGTCGTCCCCTTCTCCTCCTGCCCTCAATCCCTCCCAGCATCAGTCTTTTCCAATGAGTCAACTCTTCGCATGAGGCACCCTCCTAATCCTATGTTGATGGTATCTCCCAGAATACAGTGCCCCACTCTGTGTGTGTGTGTGTGTGTGTGTGTACATACACACACACATATAATGTACATATTTCACATTGGATCAGGCCAAAAGATTCTAGAATGGAACACAGAGTTGTACCATGAGCAAGAGGTAGGATCTTGCTATCCTCACATGGTGAGAAGATCTTGGAAAGCAGGAAGGGCAGAGCCCAGCTAAGAGATCTGAGCAGATAGAGTTCAGTATAGAGGTGATGGGGAAGGTGATGTGGAAGGTGATGCATTTTACTGAATAAATAACCATAAGCCAAGGACTGGGCTTGCTACTATTTAGTCTCTAAGTCATGTCCAACTCTTTAATGACCCCACAGACTGGAGCCCACCATGCTCCTCTGTCCATGGGATTCTCCAGGCAAGAATACTGGAGTGGGTTGCCGTTCCCTTCTCAGGGCATCTTCCCCACCCAGGGATTGGACCCATGTCTCCCGCAATGGCAGGTGGAGTCTTTACCACTGAGCCACCAGGGAACTGGGCTAGACAGTTTAAAGGTAAGTTGCTTTGATGTTTGCAACAAATTTTTGAAGTAAATAGTATATTCCTTAATTTACTTGTAAGAGACTTGGAGCTCAATAAACTTAGCTCCTTTGCTCAAGTTCACACAGAAATTGGCCTGTCCAGGGACTTCCCTGGTGGTCCAGTAATTAAGACTATTAAATGGGGGGCACAGGTTCCAATCCTGGTTGGGAACTAAGATCCCACATGCTGTCAGGATTGGCAAAAATATTTGAAAGCATTTGAAAATGGCCTGTCTGGACAGACAGAGAGTTATGTATCAGTCTTAAAGCAAGCTCTTTTAGTTTCCAGAAAATGGAGGAAGAAACAAGACCACATCAAACCAAGAGGTGGAGAGATGGCATTAATACTTTACTATTATATACACCCCTGGAGAAGGAAATTGTTACTCACTCCAGTATTCTTGTCTGGGAAATCCCATGGACAGAGGAGCCTGGCAGGCTACAGTCCATCGGGTTGCAAAAGAGTTAATGGAAGGTGATGCATTTTACTGAATAAATAACCATAAGCCAAGGACTGGGCTTGCTACTGTTTAGTCTCTAAGTCATGTCCAACTCTTTAGTGACCCCACAGACTGGAGCCTACCATGCTCCTCTGTCCATGGGATTCTCCACGCAAGAATACTGGAGTGGGTTGCCATTCCCTTCTCAGGGCATCTTTCCCACCCAGGGATTGGACCCGCATCTCCTGCATTGGCAGGTGGAGTCTTTACCACTGATCCACCAGGGAACTGGGCTAGACAGTTCAGAGGTAAGTTGCTTTGATGTTTGCAACAAATTTTTGAAGTAAATAGCGTATTCCTTAATTTACTTGTAAGAGACTTGGAGCTCAGTAAATTTAGCTCCTTTGCTCAAGTTCACACAGAAATTGGCCTGTCCAGGGACTTCCCTGGTGGTCCAGTAATTAAGACTATTATATGGGGGGCAATCCTGGTTGGGAACTAAGATCCTACATGCTGTCAGGATTGGCAAAAATATTTGAAAGCATTTGAAAATGGCCTGCCTGGACAGACAGAGAGTTATGTATTGGTCTTAAAGCAAGTTCTTTAAGTTTTCAGAAAATGGAGGAAGAAACAAGACCACATCAAACCAAGAGGTGGAGAGGAGGCATTAATACTTTACTATTATATACGCCCCTGGAGAAGGAAATTTTACCCACTCCAGTATTCTTGTCTGGGAAATCCCATGGACAGAGGAGCCTGGCAGGCTACAGTCCATCGGGTTGCAAAAGAGTTGGATGTGACTTGGCAACTAAACAACAAGCAAATATATATCAGGCATACTTGTAGACTTTGTGTCTATAGCAGTAAATGAGACAAAGTGTTAAGCTCATTGACTATACAGTCTAGCAGAAGAGATCCACAATGAAAAATAAAGATACGAATAAATACATGGCATAAATAGTATATAACTGTAGATACTTTGGAGAAAACTGTAGTTATCAAAGGGCATAGATGTGAAGGGTTGGAAAGTGGTTTTTTAAAATGCAGTGGGTAGGAAAGCTCTCTGAATAGCAGATATCTAATCAGAAACACAAATGAAGAGAGGAAAGACTGAAACAGTAGAGTTCTGGGCAGCCAGTAGTGCCATGAAGCAGAATTACTGTGTTTGAGGGGTGGTAGGAAGACAGCATGGTTAAAATGGATAAGGCAGGCAGATAGAGCTGAAGATATGGTTAGAGACAAAGAAAACAGCTGGTTTATGTAAGCTTTCATAGGTTATTATAAAGAGTTATTATAAAGGGTTTTTAAACATTTTCTACTTCTTTGTTTTTAGTTTTTTAAAAATTTGTATTGAAATATAGCTCATACTATAGTTTACAATACTGTGTTAGTTTCAGGTATACAGCAAAATAATTTGGTTATATATGTACACTATACACATGTATGTGTAAACATATATGTATGCTTTGGGGGCTTCCCAGGTAGTAGCTCCCAATGCAAGAGACACAAGAGACATAGGTTCCATCCCTGGGGGCTGGGAAGATGCCCCGGAGAAGGGATGGCAACCCACTCCACTATTCTTGCCTAGAAAATCCCATGGACAGAGGAGCTTGACAGGCTACAGTCCAGGTGGTTGCAAAGAGTAAGACATGACTAAGTGACTGAACATACATACACACACACAGTAGACATATCTGAGATATATTTTGATACTACACACACAGAATATCTATACTAGGAGCATATAACACGATCTCCCAGAATTTCACTGGGCATGTCTTTGCTGATTGAGTTGCCTATGATTTCAGCTCTATTCCCCTCAGGAGTTCAAAGGATGCTATAAAGGAACAATGCAACTTCTGATCTCTCCATTTTCCAAACTCCAATATTATTGCAAATGTCCTTTGCCATACTATTATACATTATCTGAATGATCACTGTTAGGGCCTTCTCCTTTGGAGAAAGTCTCGTTTTGATCTCAGCATACATTTCACAAAACTGAAGGTTTTTACAATCATCTCTTGTTTTTAAAATTGGTTAATTTCTCGGAGAGAGAGATTTCCACACAGACATGGGATTTGTCATTGTTCTTATCCTGTTTTTACTTTCATTTTCTGATGAGAAATTTGATACTCCCCCTTATGCGGCCATTGTTGGTAATGTTTTGTGAAGAGGATGTTAACTAATATTTCTGGAACTTCCTTAATATGCTAATTTTGGAGACAATCATCTTGCTTACATTATTTTACTTTAGCTTCAGAATAACCCTGGTAAATGTGTGTTATTTTCATTCAAAAAGGAGGACACTGAGGCTGAGAATTTAAATACCACGATTAATTACAATTAGTAAGCAGGGGAGTGGGGATTTGAGACTTTCCCTATAATTTCTCTAGAACTGCAAAGCACAAGTTCTTTCTATTGCTGATGCTCCATAGATCCCAGAGTAAGTTCCAGTAGCAATCCCTGAAGGAATGGCTTTTTTCCTCCAGCACTTTAAAGTTTCTTTCTGACATCCAGGCTAACTGTGCTGCTTATTTTGTAATCCAGTCAAATGCAGCAGCAGTTTTATATTTCTGCCTTTGAATCTCAGATCCAAGAAACTGGCGGCAGCATGAATTCCTCAGTGTAAAAGAATTGTAGTGATCTGACTTTGTCGATGGGTTGACACTGAATTTTTTTAGTCACATAAGGCTTTTTCTTTTTTTTTGGTTAGAAATAAAAATAGTTGCAGAGGAGTGAATTTGAGGAGTAAGAACAATTTAACTGAAAACTGATTTTTTATACAAGATTTATAATGAAAGGGAAAGCCGTTCAGTCGTGTTCAAATCTTTGTGACCCCATGGACTATACAGTCCATGGAATTCTCCAGGCCACCTTTCTTTTCTCCAGGGGATCTTCCCAACCCAGGGATTGAATCCAGTTCTTCTGCATTGCAGGTGGATTCTTCACCAGCTGAGCCACAAGGGAAGCCCAAGAATACTGGAGTGGGTAACCTATCCTTTCTTCAGCAGATCTTCCCAACCCAGGAATCAAACTGGGGCCTCATGCATTGCAGGCAAATTCATAATTCATTATAAGATTTATAATAAAATATGCTTAATTTTCCATTCCCAGAGACAACTACCAAAAAATATACCTCCTTTGATTTTTATTCCCATCACTTTCCTCATTTCCCCTCAGGTCTGCTCTAAAATAATGTTCATAATCTGCTCCAAAATGTATTGTCCTGCCCTTCCTTTTCTGAGAGAGGAACAGGGTAAAAATCTTCTCACTTGGTGATAATTGATTAAAGCATGCATGCTCAGTCGCATCTGACTCTTTGCAACCCCATGGATTGTGGTTATCAAGGCGCCTCTGTCCATGGAATTGTTCAGGCAAGAATACTGGAGTGGGATACCATTTCTTTCACCAGGGGATCTTGCTGACCCAGAGACTGAACCTATGTCCCTACATCTCCTGCACTGCTGCTAAGTCGCTTCAGTCGTGTCCGACTCTATGCGACCCCACAGATGGCAGCCCACTGGGCTCTGCCATCCCTGGAATTCTCCAGGCAAGAACACCGGAGTGGGTTGCCATTTCCTTCTCCAATGCATCAAAGTGAAAAGTGAAAGTGAAGTTGCTCAGTCGTGTCTGACTCAGCGACCCCATGGACTGCAGCCTACCAGGCTCCTCTGTCCATGGGATTTTCCAGGCAAGAGTACTGGAGTGGGGTGCCATTGCCACTGGCAGGCAGATTTTTTATCACTCAGCGGCCTGCTGCTGCTGCTGCTAAGTCACTGCAGTCGTGTCCGACTCTGTGGACCCCGTGCACTGCAGCCTACCAGCAGCCTGGGAAGCCCTAATTGATTCATACCTGCATGCTAAGTCACCTCAGTCATGTCTGACTCTCTGTGACCTATGGACCCTAGCCCTCCAGGCTCCTCTGTCTATGGGATTCTCCAGACAAGAATACTGGAGTGGGTTTCCATGCCCTCCTCCAGGGAATCTTCCCGCCCCAGGGATCAAACGTGTGTTTCTTAATGTCTCCTGCATTAGCAGGCAGGTTCTTTATCACTAGAGCCACCTGGGAAGCCCAATTGATCGATACTTCAAGGATAAACTGATTAAGGGGAAATGGTTATATTAATACCACTGATTTTTATCCCACATCTTAGTTTTCCTAATTCACACAAATCTATTTTACTACAATTTAAAAATAAGTAGCAAACTTTATATAGTGTTTATCACCACTCAGTTTAGTTCAATAGTGAGGAGTTAATATGGGCTATGGCTAAAGACACTACTTGAGAAATTTATAGTCTGTGGAAGAACAAACATATAAAGGGAAAGGGATATAAATTATATCCTAAGGTACAAATGCTGTGAAACTCTCAAGACAGTAATTTTCTCAGTTTTAAAATTCAAAAAACTTATTAATGGCAATAAGTAAAGTGGTTCAGGTGAATATAAAGGGAGATTAATTTCTGATAGAGAAAACGGCTTGAAATAAGGCAATCTAGGGAGTCAGGTATTGCCAGTTATTATTCTGCTTCCCTCTGTTCTTTCAAATCCCCAACACATGAGTGGGGACCAATGAGGAGCTGAGTCTCCAACTTTTCCACCATTGATAATATGAAACAATGTGGTGGGAGGTGGGGCTAGCTGGCATTCTGCTTTCCTCTCTTAGCTGTGCTATATGTCTATGGGAGGTTGGGCGAACCAACAAGGGGCTCACCACCCACATGCAGGAACTGGCATCTAAGTTAGCACCCCTGTGCTGTGTGCTTGCTCTGCTTAGTGGCTCAGTCATGTCTGACCCTTTGAGATCCCATGGACTGTAGCCCACCAGGCTCCTCTGTCCATAGGATTCTCCAGGCAAGAACACTGGACTGGGTTGCCATGCCCTCCTCCAGGGGATCTTCCCAACCCAAGAACTGAACCCAGGTCCCCTGCATTGCAGATTCTTTACCAGCTGTGCTACCTGGGAAGCCCCAAGTTGATGCCCCTAATCACAGTCAAATCTAAGTCAGTTTCCTTTTCCTGTTGTTCAGTCGCTAAATCATGTCTGACTCTTTCTGACCCCATGGACTGCAGCATGCAATGCTTCCCTGTTCATCAGAATCTCCCAGAATCTTCCCTGTTCTTCAGAATCTTTCCTGTTCTTCAGAATCTCCCATGCTCAAATTTATGTCCATTGAGTCTATGATGCCACATACCTATCTCATCCTCTGTCATCGTTTTCTCCTCCTGCCCTCAATCTTTTCTGCATCAGGTGGCCATATTGGAGTGTCAGCTTCAGCATCAGTCCTTCCAATGAATATCCGGGTTCATTTCCTTTAGGATGGACTGGTTTGACCTTCTTGTAGTCCAAGGGACTCTCAAGAGTCTTCTCCAGCCCGACAGTTTCCTGTTACCTCAAGTGATATTTGGATTTGGTTCAGAACCCTCTATGTTCTTTCCAAAAAATGTCATTATTAGAGGAGTAAACTTTCTCTTACCTTCTGGGTACATATTTGGCACCATTAGTCTCCAAATATAAATTTTGGATGGGGTTTCCATTTCTTGATGGATGGGGTTTCATCACTTGGATGCCTATAGATGTACAGAGGGACAATGATTTAAATAGATTAAATCAGATTTCCCATCTGAAACTATGAAGGCCATTTTTCAAGTACTGAAAGTAAATGAATGTCAACCATAAGTTCTACATATGGTGATCTTAGATGTAAACATTTTCAATAAAATATTAGCAAGTCTAATCTAGCAATGAATAAATATAATTACTGATTCTGATCAACTGGAATTTATTCCAGGTATGCAAGTCTGAGTCAATGTTCAAATATCAACTAATGCAATTCACTATACCAACAGGCTAAAAGAAAACACATGATCAACTAATTAAAAAATTGATTTAATGACATAAAACAGCTCTTCATGATAAAAACTCTCAGCCAACTAAGAATGGTGTGGAAGAAGGGACTTCTACTTGAAGAACAATTAACAAAAGAACTTACAACTAAAAAAGAACCTACAACTAAAAAAGAATCTACAACTAACAAAACTCTTAATTGTGAATGACTGAATGTTTTTCACCTACAATCAAGAACAAGGCAAAACCATCCACTATTAATAGCTTTATCCAATGACTACTGGAAGTTATTGTCAGGCAAGGAAAGGAAATAACAGGTATACTGATTAGAAATGAATAAATAAGCTGACCTATTTGTAGATGAAATGACCGTCTACACATAAAACCCCAAGGAGCCTATAAAAATCTATAGCTAATAAATGAGCTGAACATGAATTTATTTATAAGATCATCATACAAAAATAAATATGGCATTTCTTTATACTAACAATAAGTAGGCAGAAATGAAGAAAATTTACAATGCCTCAAAATAAAATGCGGTGCTTAGGTATAAATGAAAATACACATGGATAGAACCTGCATGCTTAAAATTACAAAATACTGATGAAAAAAGTCAAAGAAGATCTACATAAATGGAGAGTCACACTGTGTTCATGGATGGAAAAATTCAGTGTAATAACGATGCCATGCGTGCTTGCTTAGTCCAGTTCTTTGTGACCCTATGGACTGTAGCCCGTCAGGCTCCTCTGTCCATGGGGATTCTCCAGGCAAGAATATTGGAGTGGGTTGCTATTTCCTACTCCAGGGGATCTTCTGAACCCAGGGATCAAAACCATGTCTCAACTTATGTCTCCTGCATTGGCAGGCAGGTTCTTTAACACTGGCACCACCTGGCAAGCCCAAATATCATCAGTTCTCTCCAAATTGATATATAAGTTTAACAAAATTCTCTATCAAAATCCCATGAAAGATTTGCTTTTAATATAAACAAAATTATTGCTCCGATTTTATGGAAAGACAAAGCAATTACAGTAGTTAAATATATTTTAAATGAGCACCTTTTATGATTCTATTTTCTTTCCTTTCTTTCTTAGAATATCATTTATAGTTTTTAAAAAATATCAATTATCATTCTTGTTATTCATTTCACTCATACATAAGCAAGTATCATCATATATATATATATCTTCTATACATAAGCTGTATACATAAGTATACATGATCAAATACATTTTTGCTATTATTATTTTGTACAAATGCTTATTTGTCAAATCAGTTAAGAATAAAACACATAAAAGTTTTATTTTACCTTCACTTAACTTTTTTTGATGTTCTTCTTTTATTTCCTTGAAGTGGATTTCTGACCTGTGTAATATTTCTTATCTCTGAAGAACTTCTTTTAATATTGCTAGGTCTATTGGCAGGTCTACTAGCAACAAGTTTCCTCAATTTTTGTTTTTCTGAGAAAGTCTTTATTTCCCCTTCACTTTTGAAGGACAGTTTTTAAAGGTACAGAATTCTAGGTTTGTGGTTTCTCTCTCAACACTGTAAATACGTCACCTCACACTTCCACGTTTTCTTAGAAGTAGTTGATATGAATTTTTTGTTCTAATGCAAGCCATCTTTCAGGATTTTTTTCATCTTTGATTTCCTGTCGCTTGAAAATAATATGAGCCAGGGGTAAATTTTTGTTATTTATCTTGCTTGGAATTCTCTGAGTTTCATGGATCTGTGGTTTGATGTCCAACATTAATTTTGGGGAAATTCCAAGTTATAATTGTTTCAAATATTGCTTATGTTCCCTTCTCTTGTTCTTATTCTGGTATTCCTATTGTACTTATGTTACAACTTTTTGCAGTTGTCCCACAGTTCTCGGGAGTTTTTTTAGTTTTTTTTTTTTTCCCATTTGCTTTTCATTTTTTGGAGGTTTCTATTGAAATATTGGCAAATCTTTTGTCAGCTGTGTCCTATCTAATAAGCCCAAATAAGGCATTCTTCATTTCTGTAATAATAGTTCTGACATTTAGCATTTCTTTTTGGTTCTTTTTTAGCATTTCCATTTCTCTGCTTTACATTTACTCTTGCATGCTGTCTCCTTTATCCATCGGAGCAGGGGTTCCCAACCCCCTGATAGGAGCCAGGCCACACAGCAGGAGGTGAACAGTGGGCAAAGCTTCATCTCTATTTACAGCCGCTCTCCATTGCTCCCATTATCACCTGAGCTCCACTTCCTTTCAGATCAGTGGTAGCATTGGATTCTCATAAGTTCACATACCCTACTGTGAACTGCACATGCAAGGGATCTTGACTATCTGCTCTGTGTGAGAATCTAATGCCTAATGATCTGAAATGGAGCTGAGGCACTAGTGGTAGGGAATAGCTGCAAATACAAACAGCAGAGAGGTATGACTGCACAGACACCATAATAAAGCAATTACTTGCAGACTCATCAAAACCCTATCAGTGAGTGGCAAGTGACAAGCTGTGTCTGGTGGCAAGCTTTAAGTCAGACTCCCATACTTTTATTTTAGTCTGTGTGTGCTCTGTCTATTGTTTTGTTTACCACTTCTGTCCATGCCTCTTTCCCACACTGTGCACTTATCTCAGTCACAGTTTTCATAAGTCTACAAGCTAACCCTAGCCAAAATGAGTGAAAAAAGAAAAATGTTGCTGGAGAGCTTCTTTGAAAAGGAGGAAAGACCCAATGTTGAGGCGACAAAAGACTCTAAGATTACCAACATAAAGAAAGCTGCGTTTAAAAGAAAATACCAAGAGTCCTTAAATTATGGGCTCACTGAAAAAAGTTAATTCACATCCTCCAAGCCCACCTGGTATAATATGTGATGAATGGTTATCCAGCAAAGCCATGAAACCTTCAAAACTGCTTCACCACATGGAGACCAAACAGCCTGCATTAAAAACAAGCCTCTGGTGTTTTTCAAAAGAAAAACAAACAAACAAACAAACATGAACACAAAGAACAGAGAAATTATTGAAGGCCACAATTTCATCAAATGTGTCTGCACTGAGAGCATCATTCTTAGTGGCTAAGCACATTGCTAAAGCTATTGGTGAAGAGCTGATCCTGCCTGCTACTAAGGACATTTCTTGTGAACTTTTAGGAGAGGCTGCAGTCCAAAAGCCTGGTGGGCTGCAGTCCAAGGGGTCGCTAAGAGTCGGAGACGACTGAGCGACTTCACTTTCACTTTTCACTTTCATGCATTGGAGAAGGAAATGGCAACCCACTCCAGTGTTCTTGCCTGGAGAGTCCCAGGGACAGAGGAGCCTGGTGGGCTGCCGTCTATGGGGTTGCACAGAGTTGGGCACGACTGAAGCGACTTAGCAGCAGCAGCAGCAGTCCAAAAGGTGGCATGTTTACCTCTTTCGACTAGCATCATAACTAGATGAACTGATGAAAAAGTAGAGGACACTGAGGTACTCATTAGAGAGGATTAATGAGTCACTGTGGTGTGCAATCCAGGTTGATGAGTCTACTGATATTGACCAGTCAACAATGTTTGTGTTATGTATTTTCAGGAGGATGTGCATGAGGATATGTTATATGTACTTTTGTTGCCAACTAGCATGACCACAGCTGCAGAACTCTTCAAGACTAAATGATTACATATCAGGAAAACTGAGTTGGCCGTTTTGTGTCCATATGTGCATAGACAGGTTGACTGCCATGACTGGATGCTTTTCTGCTTCACTACTCAGGTCAAAGAGGTCGCTTCTGAATATGAGTCTATGCACAGAGCCATCCATAAAGAAATGCTGACTAGCCAAAAACTACTACCTGAACATAGCAAAGTTTTTCAGGATATGATTAAAATTATCAGCCTCCTTAAAGTTAATGCCCTTCAGTTCAGTCACTCAGTCATGTCTGACTCTGTGACCCCATGGACTGCAGCACACCAGGCTTCCCTGTCCATCACCAACTCCCAGAATTTGCTCAAACTCATGTCCATTGAGTTGGTGACACCATCCAATCATCTCATCCTCTGTCATCCCTTCTCCTCCTACCTTCAATATTTCCCAGCATCAGGGTCTTTTCTAAAGAGTCAGTTCTTCACATCAGGTGGCCAACGTATTGGAGCTTCACCTTCAGCATCAGTCCTTCCAATGCATATTCAGGACTGATTTCCTTTAGGATGGACTGGTTGGATCTCCTTGCTGTCCAAGGGACTCTCAAGAGTCCTTTCTAACACCACAGTTCAGAAGCATCAGTTCTTCAGCACTCAGCTTTCTTTATGATCCAGCTCTCACATCCAAACATGTGATCTCAAATCCATTCATACCCTTAACTCACCCCTATTCACACAGCTCTGGGAGATGAACACAGAGCACACGTCTTCTCTTATACACAGAAATGAGATGACTTTCTAAAGGTAAATCATTGGCTAGAGTTTTTGAGTTATGAGAGCAACTCCAGAGATTTTTTTTTTATAGAAAAGCAGTCAGCGCTGGCAGCACTTTTCAGTGACACAGAATAGGTGGCAAAACTTGCTTACTTGTGTGACATATTCAACCTGTTCAACGAACTCAATCTGTCATTTCTAGGGAGAATTATACTATGTTAAAGTTGGCAGATATAGTGACTACATTCAAAGCCAAATTGGAATTATGGGGGCGAGGAGTAAACACTGGGCTTTTTGACACATTTCAAGCATTAGCAGAGATTTTGAAAGAGACTGAGCCAGAGTCTTCTTTGTCCCAGCATGATCACCTAGGAGTTTTCAAAGGAGTTTGAGCATTACTTCCCAACGACAAAAGATCCTGGACTGGGAAGGAATGGATCCATGACCCATTTGTGAATAAACCAGATGAATCAACTCTGTCTGTCTCTTGTTGTTCAGTCACTGTTATGTCTGACTCTTTGGACTGCAGCCCAAACTGCGCCATGGACTGCAGCACGCCAGGCTCTGCATCTCCCAGAGCTTGCTCAAACTCACATCCATTGAGTTGGCAATACCATCCAGCTATCTCATCCTCTGTCATCCCCTTCTCTTCTTCTCCTCAATCTTTGCCAGCATCAGGGGCTTTTCCAGTGAGTTGGCTCTTCACATCAGATGACCAAATTATTGGAGCCTCAGCTTCAGTGTCAGTCCTTCCAATGAATATTCAGAGTTGATTTCCTTTAGGATTGATGGTTTCATCTCCTTGTTGTCCAAGGGACCCTCAAGAGTCTTCTCCAGCACCGCAGTATGAAAGTACCAGTTCTTTGGCGCTCAGCCTTCTTAATGGTCTAATTTTCACATTCATACATGACTACTGGAAAAACAATAGCTTTGACTATACGGACTTTTGTCTGTGCTAGAAGACGGTCAACTGCTTGAGATCACAAATGATGGTGGTCTTAAAAGTATGTTGCTAGTGAGAAGTTGCTATATAACACAGAGACCCCAGCTTGGTGTTCTGTGATGACCTAGAGGGGTGGGATGGAGGGAGGGCATGGAGGCTCAAGAGAGAGATTATATACCTATATTATGGCTAAATTGTACTGTTTTCCTGCAGAAACCAACACAATATTGTAAAGCAATTTTCCTCTAATTAAAGAATATATATATATTAAAAAATTTTTTTAACTTAAAAGAATTGTTATTTATTTTAATTGGAGGCTAATTACTTTACACTATTGTGGTGGTTTTTGCCATACATTGACATGAATCAGCCATGGGTGTACACGTGTCCTCCATCCTGAACCCCCCTCCCACATCCCTCCCCATCCCACCCCTCAGGATCATCCCAGTGCACCAGCCCTGAGCGCCCTGTCTCATGCATCAAAACTGGACTGGCGATCTATTTCACATATGGTAATATCTATGTTTCAATGCTATTCTTTCAAAAAGCATGTTTGAGACAACTTCAAATCTCCATATGTCAAGGTGGAATATCCTGATATTGCCACAAAAGCATTGAAAAACCTGCTTCCATTTCTAACATCACATCTTTGTGAAGCAAGGCTTTCTGCAGTGACAGCAACCAAAATGAGACTATGGAATAGATAAGACATGAGAAACACACTGCAGGTTTTACTGTCTCCCATCACCCGCAGATGAGATTGTCTAGTTGCAACAAAACAAGCTCAGGGCTCCCACTGATTCAGCAATATGGTGAGTTGTATAATTATGTCATCCTATATCACAATGTAATAATAATAGAAGTAAAGTGTGCAATAAATGTAATGAGCTTGAATAATTCCCAAATCATCTCCCTTCCCAGTCTGTGGAAAAAGTATCTTCCATCAAACTGCTTCCTGGTGCCAAAAAGGCTGGGGACTGCTGCCTTAGAGCCCTTATTATTTATGATTGTTTCAAATCCCCAGTCAGATCATTTCAACATGCCTATCATATCTTAGTTTGGATCTGAGGTTCATTTTGTGTCTTCAAACTGTGTATCTCTTAATGTCCTGTGGGGCTTCCCTGGTGACTCAGTGGTAAAGAATCTGCCTGCTAATGCAGGAGACACGGGTTTGATCCCTGTGTTGCCGAGATTCCCTGGAGGAAGAAATGGCAAGCCACTCCAGTATTCTTGCCTATGAAATCCCATGGACAGAGAAGACTGGTGGGCTATAGTCCTTGAGGTCACAAAGAATTGGACATGACTGAGTGACTAAACAACGGCAACAACAACAAGGTCTTGTAACTTTTTCTTGATAGTCGAGCGTAATATATGGAGAAAAAGAAACTGTGGTAAATAGGCCTGTAGTTATGTGGTATCAAGATGCTGGGGGAGATGAAGCATTCTATAGGTCTCAGTCTTCCTGGAAACCTGTACCTTTGACTATGAACTTAACCGGTGATTTTCAGTCCCATCACCGGCATCTTCAGTGGGACAAGATGGCCAGAGTGGACTGAAGGTGGGTGTTTTCCTTCTCCCACGTGGAAGGCTAGATGAATCTCATGCTCGTGCTCAGCTGCTTCAGTCGTGTTTGGCTCTTTGCAGTCCCATGGACTGTAGACTTGCAGGCTTCTCTGTCCATGGGCTTTTCTCAGCAAGAATACTGGAATGGATTGCCATGCCCTCCTCCAGGAGATCTTCCTGATCCAGGGATTGAACTTGCATCTCTTCTGCCTCCTGAATTACAGGCAGATTCTTTACCACTTGAGCCACAGGGTAAATCCCTGAAGCTGCTGCTGCTGCTACGAAGTCACTTCAGTCGTGCCTGACTCTGTGTGACCCCATAGACAGCAGCCCACCAGGCTCCCCCATCCCTGGGATTCTTCAGGCAAGAATAATGGAGTGGGTTGCCATTGCCTTCTCCAATGCATGAAAGTGAAAAATGAAAGTGAAGTTGCTCAGTCATGTCCGACTCTTCGTGACCCCATGGACTGCAGCCCACCAGGCTCCTCCGTCCATGGGATTTTCTAGGCAAGAGTACTGGAGTGGGGTGCCATCGCCTTCTCCGCCCTGAAGCTGTGCATTTCCATTTATCCCTATAGAAATTAGAGTCAGCTGTGAGAAGAGGATTACATAGGTCAGCTAGGCTGAGATAACACACCTGCAGGTTGGAGTCTAGTTAATAGTTTCTCTTGAGGGGAAACCTTGTTAAGAAAAACAGAATGCTCTGGGGTGTTTTCAAAATGGTGGATCTTTCCTGCCTCTTGCAGTAGTGGCAGGGGATTTTTCTCCAGTTTTCTTTGTGAGAACCTGGTGCAAATCTAGAAAGTAGAACCTCCCAAAGTTCACCCCACCCCATGAACCATGAATGAGTTCTCCAGAGTTTGTTATTCTCAGAGTTGTCTACCCTGACCCTCCTAACCAATTTAGTTCTGATTTCCCTATCATGGCATGGATTCCTGCAGAGGTTTCAGCTTGTGGATTTCTGCTTTGGTAAGTTATGGTTCTTTGTATTTACTTGCTGATCTCTTCAATTTTGGTGGCAGTGATTTGCCTTGTGACATCACTTCTCTTGGTTAAATTGGGGCTGCTGACAAGCATTTCTCACCTACAGTTTTGTTATAAAATGTCATTTTGTATTATCTATTTGCACTAGAAAGATAGGTTAAAGCTGTGCTAAAACTTGAAGCAGTTAGGATGCTTTAGGTTGCAAATAACATAAAACTCAAATTAAAAAAGGCCTTAAGAATTTTTAATTGGAGGCTAATTACTTTACACTATTGTGGTGGTTTTTGCCATACATTGACATGAATCAGCCATGGGCGTACACGTGTCCTCCATCCTGAACCCCCCTCCCACATCCCTCCCCATCCCACCCCTCAGGATCATCCCAGTGCACCAGCCCTGAGCGCCCTGTCTCATGCATCAAAACTGGACTGGCGATCTATTTCACATATGGTAATATCTATGTTTCAATGCTATTCTTTCAAAAAGCATGTTTGAGACAACTTCAAATCTCCATATGTCAAGGTGGAATATCCTGATATTTCCACAAAAGCATTGAAAAACCTGCTTCCATTTCTAACATCACATCTTTGTGAAGCAAGGCTTTCTGCAGTGACAGCAACCAAAATGAGACTATGGAATAGATAAGACATGAGAAACACACTGCAGGTTTTACTGTCTCCCATCACCCGCAGATGAGATTGTCTAGTTGCAACAAAACAAGCTCAGGGCTCCCACTGATTCAGCAATATGGTGAGTTGTATAATTATGTCATCCTATATCACAATGTAATAATAATAGAAGTAAAGTGTGCAATAAATGTAATGAGCTTGAATAATTCCCAAATCATCTCCCTTCCCAGTCTGTGGAAAAAGTATCTTCCATCAAACTGCTTCCTGGTGCCAAAAAGGCTGGGGACTGCTGCCTTAGAGCCCTTATTATTTATGATTGTTTCAAATCCCCAGTCAGATCATTTCAACATGCCTATCATATCTTAGTTTGGATCTGAGGTTCATTTTGTGTCTTCAAACTGTGTATCTCTTAATGTCCTGTGGGGCTTCCCTGGTGACTCAGTGGTAAAGAATCTGCCTGCTAATGCAGGAGACACGGGTTTGATCCCTGTGTTGCCGAGATTCCCTGGAGGAAGAAATGGCAAGCCACTCCAGTATTCTTGCCTATGAAATCCCATGGACAGAGAAGACTGGTGGGCTATAGTCCTTGAGGTCACAAAGAATTGGACATGACTGAGTGACTAAACAACGGCAACAACAACAAGGTCTTGTAACTTTTTCTTGATAGTCGAGCGTAATATATGGAGAAAAAGAAACTGTGGTAAATAGGCCTGTAGTTATGTGGTATCAAGATGCTGGGGGAGATGAAGCATTCTATAGGTCTCAGTCTTCCTGGAAACCTGTACCTTTGACTATGAACTTAACCGGTGATTTTCAGTCCCATCACCGGCATCTTCAGTGGGACAAGATGGCCAGAGTGGACTGAAGGTGGGTGTTTTCCTTCTCCCACGTGGAAGGCTAGATGAATCTCACGCTCGTGCTCAGCTGCTTCAGTCGTGTTTGGCTCTTTGCAGTCCCATGGACTGTAGACTTGCAGGCTTCTCTGTCCATGGGCTTTTCTCAGCAAGAATACTGGAATGGATTGCCATGCCCTCCTCCAGGAGATCTTCCTGATCCAGGGATTGAACTTGCATCTCTTCTGCCTCCTGAATTACAGGCAGATTCTTTACCACCTGAGCCACAGGGTAAATCCCTGAAGCTGCTGCTGCTGCTACGAAGTCACTTCAGTCGTGCCTGACTCTGTGTGACCCCATAGACAGCAGCCCACCAGGCTCCCCCATCCCTGGGATTCTTCAGGCAAGAATAATGGAGTGGGTTGCCATTGCCTTCTCCAATGCATGAAAGTGAAAAATGAAAGTGAAGTTGCTCAGTCATGTCCGACTCTTCGTGACCCCATGGACTGCAGCCCACCAGGCTCCTCCGTCCATGGGATTTTCTAGGCAAGAGTACTGGAGTGGGGTGCCATCGCCTTCTCCGCCCTGAAGCTGTGCATTTCCATTTATCCCTATAGAAATTAGAGTCAGCTGTGAGAAGAGGATTACATAGGTCAGCTAGGCTGAGATAACACACCTGCAGGTTGGAGTCTAGTTAATAGTTTCTCTTGAGGGGAAACCTTGTTAAGAAAAACAGAATGCTCTGGGGTGTTTTCAAAATGGTGGATCTTTCCTGCCTCTTGCAGTAGTGGCAGGGGATTTTTCTCCAGTTTTCTTTGTGAGAACCTGGTGCAAATCTAGAAAGTAGAACCTCCCAAAGTTCACCCCACCCCATGAACCATGAATGAGTTCTCCAGAGTTTGTTATTCTCAGAGTTGTCTACCCTGACCCTCCTAACCAATTTAGTTCTGATTTCCCTATCATGGCATGGATTCCTGCAGAGGTTTCAGCTTGTGGATTTCTGCTTTGGTAAGTTATGGTTCTTTGTATTTACTTGCTGATCTCTTCAATTTTGGTGGCAGTGATTTGCCTTGTGACATCACTTCTCTTGGTTAAATTGGGGCTGCTGACAAGCATTTCTCACCTACAGTTTTGTTATAAAATGTCATTTTGTATTATCTATTTGCACTAGAAAGATAGGTTAAAGCTGTGCTAAAACTTGAAGCAGTTAGGATGCTTTAGGTTGCAAATAACATAAAACTCAAATTAAAAAAGGCCTTAAGAACAACATTTATTACTTTGCACAAGAAGCAGCCTAAAAGTAGGACGATAATTACAGAGTATTTTAGTTGAGAAGTTTACAAGGTCTTCAAGTGCCCAAGTTCTATCTTTGGGCTTTATTACTTTCAAGATGGAGTTTTTGTCCTCAAACTGTAACAATGTCAGTATCTTGTCTGTGATACTGTACTCTAATTCTGAAAGATTATAGGACAGAAATTTTGAGACAACTGGGCAAAGAGTATGATAGATTCCTCTGTATTATTTCTTACAGTCCCATGTGAACCTACAATTTGAAATACGAAGTTTAATAAAAATAAAATAAAACCTAGGAAGTGCAGTAGTTTAATATTATTAGAGAGTAAATGCTTATCAGAGAGTATTGGAAGATGTGAATAAAGAAACTGGTATCGGGGAGCCCGGAGGGGCTTAAAGTTTATGGTAGAAAGTTTGGATTTCATCTTGCTGGTGATGTTATACCATTGTGTTAGTTTTATGTTGCCAGTGTAACAAATTATCATAAATGTAATGGCTTAAAATAACACAAATTTATTATCTTATGATTCTGTAGGTCAGCAGTCTAAAGTGGTTTCACTGAGCTAAAATTAAAATGTCCACAGGGCTGTGTGTGTATATCTTTTCTGGTGGTTATAAAAGAAAATCTGTCCCTTCACTTTATGTTCCTGCTGGAGACTGCCTGAATTCCTTGGCAACTAATCCCCTCCTCCGTTTGCAAAGCCAAGCTTGTGGCATTGACAGGTGTGCCTGACTCGGGCCCTCCTCCTTTACTCTTAACTTATGAGGGTCAGGATAATCTCATCTCAAGATAGGTGATTACACCAGCGAAAGCTCTTTTGCCATAAAAGGTAGCATTTTTACTGGTTCTAGGAATTAGGATATGGAGATGTGTTATATGGGTATTATGCATAGATACTCATTGCGCATAACTTGTAAGACAGCTAAAAGAATTCAAGATTAAAATTGAGTACACTTAACATTAGGTGTTTAAGCAAAACCTGTCTGCAGTTGTGTATAGGGGTACGATTTCCCTGTTCCCCTAAGTCTTCCAACCCTGTGCCCAATGCTGGACTCAAAGTAGAAAACCATAAGTGCTCTATTTATTATTGCTCTATATTGATGTATTATAATAGATACTGGATGTTCTTTTAGTGACTCCTGGGGCATTTGTCTTCTATTTTTCTGTGTTCCAATTTTTGTTGCCCCTTCAAAATGGGAATTATTTCAAAGATTCCAAACATGTAAGGTGTGCACATCAGTAGGCTTAATAATGTCTAATTCTCTTGGTCCTCTTCAAACAAGATCCATGCTTCAACGGTTTGTCTCCTATGAGACCATTGCATTGAAAAGGCTGGTGTTCCCTAATTCTCACTGGCTTTTCTACTCTGAAGCTTCATTCAGAAAAGTACGTGCCAATTTCAGTGGATTAATCTGTTCTATCTTGCTTAGGTACTTATTAATAACAAAGCTAAAAACATTCTAGTGCAGAGCAAATTTTACTGTAATTAAGTTGTTCAAAGTGAAAGAATTCAGTATGACTTTTACTTACCTTTGTCTTTAGTCAGGGAAAACAGTAATCTTGCTGAAATTTTCGGTGTGTAGTCTATCAGTTCTTTTCCTCTTTCATCTCTGAAGGTGAAATATCCATAGACCTGACTTTAAACATTGTTCTTTAGAGATTTGTACAAAGGACTTATATAGTCGAATTTATAATTTAAAAATATTACTTTTATTGCATTGTGAAGGATGTGTGATTTGTGGAGAAGAAATGACTTGCTTTAATCTTAGCTGGTTTTTCCTAAGTATTTTCCTAGTCAGTGAGATTAAAGCTCATATGAGATTGTCCTCAGATATTACTTAACATGCAGAGATATTAAAGTAACATAAGCATGCATTATATTAACTTAGTGTGTTAAGTGTTCGATGCAAAGGATTTCTTCAGAGCTACTTTACTTGATCAGAAAATGGGAAAACAAACTAAGTTGTCTCCATGACTTACCCAACTATCCTGCCATTTCATGAAATTTTAATAAAGTTAACAATACATTGTAAATGACTTCAGCATTACTACTGAAGTAGCAAAAAGAGGTAGAAATGTGAAATGCAAAGCCAGTGAAATTAACACTTAAAACAGCAGTCAATGAAAGTATCATTCAGAATTTCAATATATGCTAGGCTTCTAGATAAGAATTTCATCAAGCAGAGCTCCTAAAATTTTGGCAACAATTTCTGAGTACTTGAAAGAAACACTGATATCAACTTGCTGACACCGTTTTAAATTCTTCCTTCAAAAGCTGAATAGAAATCATTACCTTTACCATCATTACTTTGTAACTATTTGACATGATTTATCCCTGAATGTCAAAGAGCTTTAGTATAATACCTTATCAAAAATTTAATAATTTCCTAGCATCTTGGGATAATACAGAGTTTTCTTCAAGTCAAATGCAGTGTGAATGGCAGAGAAAAAAATGAAAATTCACTTCTTTGTTCCCAGGTCCCTGAGCTAATATGTATTAATATACACTCTTTTGGGCAGTGAAAAAATTATCTGCCCACTACCAGATTAGGGCTTCTCCAATGGTTCAGTGGTAAAGAATCTGCCTGCAATGCAGGCGATATGGGTTCAATCCTTGAGCCAGGAAGATTCCTTGGAGGAGGAAATGGCAACCCACTACAGAATTCTTGCCTGGGAAATCCCCCATGGATAGAGGAGCCTGGTGGGCTACAGTCCAAATGGTCTCAAAGAGTTGGACACAACTGAAAAAATGAACACTACTATAAGATGTTTCTATACTTGCAAGAGGGTATAATTTGTAACTGAGTTGCGAATTAGAGCTTATCTAGAGGAGAAGGTAAAGTACTAGTGAAGGGACACCAGAAACTTATCTACAATTGCTGAAAGATTTGGAAAAGAGAGAAAGACATGATGCAGAAGGGAAGCTGATAGATATCTTTAGTTAACTGAATGTTGTATGTCTAGCTCCTGAAGTTCTACACAGGAAAGTAACATGGAAACATGCTTCAGTCCAATATTGAGAAAAATAGAAATATCCAGTGATGAATTTTGTTGCCTTCTTAGCTGTGAGCTTCCATCACTGATGTTTTGAAGTAAAAGCTGGATTACCATTCTTCCAATATGTGTTAAAATAATGGTGTGCTTCGTACATGAGAGTAGATTAGAAGAATACGCTTGTGTTTTATATTTTCATGATTACTTAATATAACAAAGGAAGATGCTAAGGTAACCAATTGCCCAGTGAAGGGTATAACAGCTGGATGCCCCAGGAGGAAAGTCTATCAAGATTGACAGCAAACAAATCTAGTCGAGGTCAAAGAGAACTCAAGACTTGCTCTAGCTATTCATGGCAAGTTATTCTCCGTTTGTACAAAAATCCCTCAAAAATACATTCCAAGCCATGATTACAACTCTTTATATTGATCTAGCTTTTATCATGTATACTTTTAAACATCTTAATGTTCCATATCTTTCTCCTTTATACCGAACATACCAGTGCTTTAAGAATATTGGTCTTGTGAGTTTTAGATGTATTAGGTTAACTTGTAGGATATTCAAAATAATGTTTAAAACAGCTTACTCCTATTTTTTGTTCTGGGGGAATGTTCTGAATGTGTTTCATAGACCGCATTCTTGGAAGATTCTCTCTGAAGAGCTTTTCTTTGAATTTTAGTAAAATTTACATATTGGCAGTACTCGCTCCAATATGTGCGAGCTACCATGAAAGTAACGAATTTTGTAATTCCTTTAAGAATTTAAGGAAGAACATACCAGTGATCAGACATACTGCTTTTTTTCAGTATTATTAGTAATATTTTTAATTGAGAATTTAGTTACTTTATGGTCATGTTAATTTCTTCTGTACAGAAAAGTAAATCAGCTACAGATACACATATATCTCCTCTTTATCACCACAGACCATTGAGTAGAGTTCCCTGTTCTATAAAGTAGGTTCTCATTAGTTACCTATTTTATACAGAGTAACATATATATGTCAATCTCAGTCTCCCAACTCATCCCACTAACCCCCATCCCTCCTTGGTATCCATAGATATGTTCTGTATATCTGTGTCTCTATTTCTGTTTTGCAAATAGGTTCATCTATACCATTTTTCTAGATTCCACATATATGCATTAATATGGCATTTATTTTTCTCTTATTTTTATTGGATGCTGTTTGAGTGACCTGTGAACTCCAAGTACTGGAAGTGTCGGTCAGGAACTGTTTAAATCAGTGAGATCCAAAACTGGGTATTATCACTGAAATTTAAAAACACAATGAATTGCTTAAGTTAAATTAATGGAATATTTCGGTGAATAAGAAATAAAATGATTTTCTAGAATTTCTTTATGTATAAAGATACATACATATATCATGTACATACACACATGCACACAAAGAGTAACTACTAATACCAAACCTATGCCAATATTAAATTCCAATTATGATGTTCAAGTTAATTAATCACCTTAATCAGGCTGTGAGAATTTCCACATCTTGTATCTGTATTCCTTTATAAAAATTTTTGAATTATCCAGTTTGGCGAGGTCTAAGGATCCTTTGCCATCCTTCCAATGGTAAATACTATTTTTTTTTCTCCCACCATTTTCTGTAATGAATGCTTTTGCACATTAAGACATTTAAAATACATTAAATTTTCATTTCATTACTGAGTCTGGCTCTTACTTTGGGCCTTAAATGTACACATGCTCAACTTATTTAAGAACATCTATATCCTTCAATATCCTTTTTCTAAAGCATGCTTCCTGTTTGTCCAGTGAGAATTGGCAGTAAAGAAGCTTTTTTCTTTTTTTCTCTCACTCTGTCTCATTTGAAAGACTTGAATTCAATCTTTTAAATATCCCACAGTGGTGGTAATGGTAGAGGCATGAGTGATTAAACATCTATCTAGCTGTTATCACTGAGGTATTAATATTTAACCATTAAAAGAGGATTGTGTTTATTACCAGGTTGATTATACAAGTAGAGGTTATATAATTACTTGCTGAGTATGTAGTGGAGGTAATGTTTAATCTTGATAGTAAACTGAACCATATGGCCTTTAAATTTTCTGTAATACCTAGGATTATCCAATTGGGTCTGATTTTGCCAATGTGAAAATTTGAGGCAGAATAGTCCATCTCAATTCTAATCAGAAGTAGAGTATCAAAACTAAATAGACATGTAAAAGCTATGCACTCCAAAGAAACATCCAAACAGAATCATTTTGGGGGCAATCATGTCAGCTATTCAAAACTACCATTACTTGGGAGGATAATATTCAAGGAGTTCCTCAGTTTAAAACCAGTACTTGATCTCAAATATTTAAATTTTCTCATTGAAAATCAGAGAAAGACAATCTAAGAAATGATTGTATCTATTTTCTAAGGAAATGAGAAATGAAAAAGAAATTCAATAGGTATTTTGGTGTTCCCATGAGTTTATAGCAAACTTTATTTTCCTTTGTTGCTTTCAAGGACTTCAGATTCTGAGGGTAAGCTCCCTTATTTCTTCTTAGAGGCACAAACTCCAAGTAAAATAAGCGAACACATTTACAAAAAATCTTTAGAGATGGAATGAACACCTGTCGATGAAAACCAACCACTGATGAAAGTTAAGCTTGTTGTGCACAAAGTCAGAGGGAGAGTACCCCTAGAACAAGTGGGGAATATTCAGTACTGAATAAGTGAATATTCGTATTTCCCCTCTCCATAAGAAAATCAGACATATAAATTTAACCTGACAGGGTGGTGGGACTCATGCTTTTCTGTTGTTTTTATTGCAAATATTCATCATTTCTATTTTCCTCATAATAGCATTCATTTTAGTGTACTCATGGGCCATAACTTAAAGGCCAAAGCTACTCAGTTATCCCACTAGCATGATATATAGTGATTGTGGTGAAAAGCTATTTCATGTTGCATCCATGGCTTGGAATTGTACATTTCACAGTGTTGGAATTTCAAAATTTGGGCAAAAATATTTGTGATGGATCAAGCAAAGAAAGCAAAGCATGTCTTCTTAATAGGAGCTATATTGTAATATTATCAGTAACATTAGCCTAGGTGAAGGTGAAGTCGCTCAGTCGTGTCCGACTCTTTGCGACCCCATGGACTGTAACTTCCTAGGCTTCTCCGTCCATGGGATTCTCCAGGCAAGAATACTGGAGTGGGTTGCCATTTCCTTCTCCAGGGGATCTTCCCGACCCAGGGATCGAACCCGGGTCTCCCACATTGGAGGCAGACGCTTTAACCTCTGAGCCACCAGGGAAGCCCTAAAGGATGTGAAAACAAAGTAAAGTGGAAGTTTTTGAACTGAGATGTTAAATGGTGTTTCATCAATGAGGGATGCAAATTTTACTTCTTTTATTCCCTTCTTCAATTTTATCCTTTCCTAGTGATGTGCTTTCCATTAATATATTGCCACAATGAAAGATCCTTACATATAACCCAATCATTTGGAGTCTTGGACAAACAAGAAAAGGTCAAAGAAACAGCTGAATTTAGAGTGCATATCTGCTGGATTTATATTATGGACTTGGAGAGCTGAAAAAGCTTTCTTCAGTTTAATGAATTGAATATGATTTTGTTCTGGATTGAATCACTGTATGTCATTCAAACAGAAGTTCAACTTATTACTGCACCTGATTCCAGTTAAATTTTTTATGAGACAGACAACTGGGGAAATTTGAAGTTGCAACCATAAGAGTAAAAGCCCAAACACCTCTAGAGATTATTTTATGCAACACTATTGTCACCCTGCTCAACTGAAAATTGTCTTAAGGATTATAAAACTATTTTAATCTATAAAATAATATAAAATAGAAAAAGCAGACATTTACTGTCATATTATCTTTTAGTTGTGTGAACTTACTCAGATGTAGGCAAATTTAAAGAGAAAAGGATCTCAGCCATTCTGACTGGTGTGTAATGGTACCTCATTGTGGTTTTGATTTGCATTTCTCTGATAATGAGTGATGTTGAGCATCTTTTCAAATGTCTGTTAGCCATCCGTATGTCTTTTTTGGAGAAATGTCTGTTTAGTTCTTTGGCCCATTTTTTGATTGGGTCGTTTATTTTTTGGAGTTGAGCTGCATAAGTTGCTTGTATATTTTTGAGATTAGTTGCTTGTCAGTTGCTTCATTTGCTATTGCTTTCTCCCATTCAGAAGGCTGTCTTTTTACCTTGCTTATAGTTTCCTTTGTTGTGCAGAAGCTTTTAATTTTAATTAGATCCCATTTGTTTATTTTTGCTTTTATTTGCAGTATTCTGGGAGGTGGATCGTAGAGGATCCTGCTGTGATTTATGTCAGAAAGTGTTTTGCCTATGTTCTCCTCTAGGAGTTTTATAGTTTCTGGTCTTACGTTTAGATCTTTAATCCATTTTGAGTTTATTTTTGTGTGTGGTGTTAGAAAGTGTTCTAATTTCATTCTTCTACAAGTGGTTGACCACTTTTCCCAGCACCACTTGTTAAAAAATGGGCCAAAGAACTAAACAGACATTTCTCCAAAAAAGACATACGGATGGCTAACAGACATTTGAAAAGATGCTCAACATCACTCATTATCAGAGAAATGCAAATCAAGACCACAATGAGGTACCATTTCACACCAGTCAGAATGGCTGCGATCCAAAAGTCTACAAGCAATAAATGCTGGAGAGGGTGTGGAGAAAAGGGAACCCTCTTACACTGTTGGTGGGAATGCAAACTAGTACAGCCACTATGGAGAACAGTGTGGAGATTCCTTAAAAAACTGCAAATAGAACTGCCTTATGACCCAGCAATCCCACTGCTGGGCATACACACCGAGGAAACCAGAATTGAAAGAGACACATGTACCCCAATGTTCATTGCAGCACTGTTTATAATAGCCAGGACATGGAAACAACCTAGATGTCCATCAGCAGATGAATGGATAAGAAAGCTGTGGTACATATACACAATGGAGTATGACTCAGCCATTAAAAAGAATTCATTTGAATCAGTTCTAATGAGATGGATGAAACTGGAACCTATTATACAGAGTGAAGTAAGCCAGAAAGAAAAATACCAATACAGTATACTGACACATATATATGGAATTTAGAAAGATGGTAATGATGACCCTGTATGCGAGACAGCAAAAGAGACACAGATGTATAGAACGGACTTTTGGACTCTGTGGGAGAGGGAGAGGGTGGGATGATTTCAGAGAATGGCATTGAAATGTGTATACTATTATGTAAGAATGAAGCACCAGCCTATGTTCGATACAGGATACAGGATGCTTGGGGCTGGTGCACGGGGATGATCCAGAGAGAGGATATGGGGTGGGAGGTGGGAGGGGGATTCAGGATTGGGAGCTTGTATACACCCGTGGTGGATTCATGTCAATGTATGGCAAAACCAATACAGTATTGTAAAGTAAAATAAAGTAAAAATAAAATTTAAAAATAAAAATAAAGAGAAAAGGAAAAGAGCTTGGGCATACTTATTTATATGCCACATGCATACCTTGAAGTATCTGAAAGTTTTCAGGTAGCAAATTTTGATATTTAATGTTTTAGAGGTAAGTGCTATTGTAGTTTAAAAAAAAACTGAAAAATTCACGTAAATGAACATAATAAGGTCCTTAACTCTCAATACAAAGCATTAACAATTGTAGACTACAAAAAGAACAAATTGCTTTCTTCCTCTTCTATATTTCTCCATTAATCTATAGATCTTACTTATGGCCCAGTTAATCTGGACATGACCAAAAGAATTGCTGAATGTATGTGATTGGTTGATGGCCTACTGATGCAAAATTGGTTTAACTGTCTTTCTAAAATACTCCTGTGTACAATGTTTTTCTTTTTTACCTCCATGAGTACCATGGAATACAATAAAATGACACTTTTAAAACAAATAAAGTTTTATATATATATATAAGCATAAAGTTTATGTCAAACTACTGTGGATTTTGTTATGCTCAAAATAAGATGTGACATTATTAAGAAAAAGAGCAAATGTCAAGAGCTAATGCCTGTGAGTTTCACTTACTACTGAGGAACATCTCTCTGCAAAACTGATCCCTGTTTTTCTTTAGTCATTTCTAAGTTCTGAATATGGTAAGGTGATTAAGAGTCCATTTTTGGATGAAAATGGTCTTTAAAAGCAAGTCAAGTTGTCCTTGTTCAGTTGCTCAGTTGTGCCCAGTTATTTCTGACCATCAGACTATAGCACGCCAGGCTTTTCTGTCCTTCACCATCTCCCAGAGCTTGCTCAAACTCATGTCCATTGAGTCAGTTATCCTATCCAATCATCTCATCCTCTGTAGTCCCCTTCTCCTCCTGCCTTCAATCTTTCCCAGCATTAGAGGCTTATCTAATGAGTTGACTCTTCAGGTCAGGTAGACAAAATATTAGAGCTTCAGTTCCAGCATCAGTCCTTCTAATGAATATTCAGGATTGATTTCCTTTAGGATTTACTGGTTTGATCTCTTTGCAGTCCTAGGGTCTCTCATGTGTCTTCAGTACAGCCTTGATGTACTCCTTTCCCAATTTTGAACCAGTTCATTGTTCCATGTCTGGATCTAACTGTTGCTCTTGATATGCATACAGGTTTCTCAGGAGGGAGGTAAGGTGGTCTGGCATTCCCATCTCTTGAGGAATTTTCAAGATTTTTTTTTTTTTTTTTTTTTTGTGATCCATACAGTCAAAGGCTTTAGCATAGTCAATGAAGCAGAAGTAGATGTTTTTCTGGAACTCTCTTTAACACTCTTGCTTATTCTATGATCCATTGGATGTTGGCAATTTGATCACTGATTTCACTGCCTTTTCTAAATCCAGCTTGAACATCTGGAATTTCATGGTTCATGTACTGTTGAAGCCTCACTTGGAGAATTTTGAGAATTACTTTGCTAGCATGTGAGATGAGTGCAGTTGTGTGGTAGTTTGAACATTTTTTGGCATTACCTTTCTTTGGGATTGGAATGAATTTCCAATCCTTTTCCAGTGCTGGCCACTGCTGAGTTTTCTATATTTGCTGGCATATTGAGTGCAGCACTTTAACAGCATCATCTTTTAGGATTTAAAATAGCTCAACTGGAAGTCCAGCACCTCCACTAGCTTTGTTTGTAGTGATGCTTCCTAAGGCCCACTTGACCTCATACTCCAAGATGTCTGTACCTAGCTGAGTGATCACACCATCATGGTTATCTGGGTCATTATGATCTTTTTTGTATAGTTCTTCTGTGTATTCTTACCAGCTCATCTTAATATCTTCTGCTTCTGTTAGGTCCATACCATTTTTGTCCTTTATTGTGCCCATCTTTGCATGAAATGTTCCCTTGGTATTTCTAATTTTCTTTAAGATATCTCTAGTATCTCCCATTCTATTGTTTTCCTCTATTTCTTTGTATTGTTCACTGACAAATTCTTTCTGATCCCTCCGTGCTATTCTTTGCAACTCTACATTCAGATGGCTATATCTTTCCTTTTCTCTTTTGCCTTTCACTTCTCTTCTTTTCTTAGCTATTTGTAAGACCTCAGACAGCCATTTTGCCTTTCTACATTTCTTTTTCTTGGGAATGATTTTGATCACTACCTCCTGTATAATGTCTCATGACATTAGTTTTTATCCATAGTTCTTCAGACATTCTGTCTATCAGATCTTATCCCTTGAGTCTGTCACTTCCACTGTATAATTGGAAGGAATTTGACTTACGTCAAACCTGAATGACCTAGTGATTTTCCCTACTTTCTTCAATTTAAGTCTGAATTTGGCAATAAGGAGTTCATGATCTGAGCCACAGTCAGCTCCCAGTCTTGTTTTTGCTGACTGTAGAGAATTTCTCCATCTTCAGCTACAAAGAATATAATCAATCTGATTTCGATATTGACCATCTGGTGATGTCCATGTATAGAATCTTCTCTTGTGTTGGTGGAAGATGGTGTTTGCTATGACTAGTGCATTCTCTTGGCAAAACTGTTAGCCTTTTCCCTGCTTCATTTTGTGCTTCAAGGCCAAAATCGCCTGTTAACTCCAGGTATCTCTTGACTTCCTAATTTTGCATTCCAGTCCCTTATGATGAAAAGGACATCCTTTTCTGGTGTTAGTTCTAAAAGGTCTAGTAATCTTTTCATGTGTTTGTTAGCCATCTGTATGTCTTCTTTGGAAAAATGTCTGTTTAGTTCTTTGGCCCATTTTTTGATTGGGTCATTTATTTTTCTGGAGTTGAGATGCATAAGTTGCTTGTATATTTTTGAGATTAGTTGTTTGTCAGTTGCTTCATTTGCTATTGTTTTCTCCCATTCAGAAGGCTGTCTTTTTACTTTGCTTATAGTTTCCTTTGTTGTGCAGAAGCTTTTAATTTTAATTAGATCCCATTTGTTTATTTTTGCTTTTATTTCCTGTATTCTGGGAGGTGGATCATAGAGGATCCTGCTTTGATTTATGTCGGTAAGTGTTTTGCCTATGTTCTCCTCTAGTAGTTTTATAGTTTCTGGTCTTACGTTTAGATCTTTAATCCATTTTGAGTTTATTTTTGTGTGTGGTGTTAAGTCCAACTCTTTGCAACCCCATGGACTGTAGCCCACCAGGCTCCTCCAGGAGTTGGTGATGGACAGGGAGGCCTGGCATGCTGAGATTCATGGGGTCGCAAAGAGTCGGAAACGACTGAGCTACTGAACTGAACTGAAGATATCATTAGATTCTCAATAAATGTCCCTTGGATGACTCTTTGATTACTATCTAGGATCTTTGTCAACCTGGAAAATCTCTTTGAAAACCATGACTCTTACTCACTGCTCATGAGTTCTCACCACAGATTCATCCCACCAGATCAGATGTCAGTAACATGGGCCTCTAGGAGGCAAGTAATGGACTTGGGGAAGCTGACTTGGGCTTGCAATGCCATTGAAGCTGGCCATTGCTCCATGCCACAGAGACACTGGGAGGTCAGACACAGATTGGACCCCTCAATCCCAACCTGTCGTGTGGAGTGGGGCAATGTAGGGAGAATCCAGACGGGAGGACTGTACTGTGGCTCCACTTAAACAATGCAGTCCTGTGAGGAAGCCAGTCTGGCTGTTGGAGCAGGGAAGGCTCTGGCAAAGTCTAGGTAGAATGGGAAGAAAGGCTGTCAGGTCAGTAGGAAATGGGGTTGGGCTAAAAGGTGGATGCAGAAGCCCAAACCACACGATGGAGGTGAGCAAAGGGTGGTGGGAGGGAGAGAGAATGAGAGAAAAGGAGGTGGGGAGACAAAAAGGGGAAATTAAGAGGTAGCAAGGTTAGCAGAGAGAGAGAAGGGAGAAAGAACTGAAGAGAAGAGAAGACAGAGGAGAGGAATGGAAATGAGAGAGAGAAGAGGGAAGATAAAAGAGATTAGAAGGGAGATAGCAGAGAGGGAAAGTGGACACCAGAAGGCTCATCCCTGTACATCACCTGCCTGAACAAAATCCAGCCCAGGAGCCACCCTAAGGGAGTGGGTCAAATAGCATAATATACCCCTAAAGTCACTGATAGCCTTCAAGCTACTTTGACACAGACAAATGGGATTTTCTCACCTCTTGTAGAGTGTGAATAAAAATATTTTAAGAAAATTTGGCTACATTTAATTAGCATGCTACATACGTTATTCACTATATACATTGCATACATTTTGTGTATATTATGTATATGTTCTTCATCAGACACAAATGCAATGTGATTGCATGCAAACAAAGCTTCAAAACTGATTTCCTAACAACCCACTGTACCACCTGATTCTACCTTAACCATATTGCTAGATCCCCATTTACAGTTCTGGGTTGGCCAGAGTCCTAGTCACAATCAGCTTGTAGATGTGAGTCTGCAAAATGCATTTCTTGGCCTCTTGGCTTCCTAACTGGTACCAGTGGGAAGTACCCACGTGCCAATGCAGGAGATGGTAAGAAACATGGGTTTGATCCCTGAGTTGGGAAGATCCCCTGGAGAAGGGCATGGCGACTCACTCCAGTATGTTTGTCTGGGGAATCCCATGGACAGAGGAGCCTGGCGAGTTACAGTCCATGGAGCTACAAAGACTCAGATACTGAAGAGACTTAGCATGCACACTTGGGTAAAAATTTAGAAGGTGATCTTGCAGATTTAAAAAAAAAAAATAAAACACAAGTTTTTATTGTATTTGATGCTAACTTTCTGCTTAAAATTTTTCAGTGGCTATCCATTGCTTTCTTTCTAAAATATTTTAAAATTCATTTTTATTGGAATGTAGGTGATTTACAATATTGTGTTAGTTTTTGCTATACTGCAACATTAATGAGTTACACATATATTTACTCTTTTTCAGATTATTTTGCCTTATGGGTCATTAGAGAGTATTGAATAGAATTCCTTATGCCATACAGTTAGGTCCCTGTCTATTTTATACATTGTAATATGTATATGTCAATCCCAACCTTCCAATTTATCTTTTACTCCTTCTTCCCTTGGCAACCATAAGTTTGTTTTCCTACATCTGTATCTCTGTTTCTGTTTTGCAAATAGATTAATTTTACCATTGTTTTAGATTCCACATATAAGCAATATCATATGATACTTGTCTTTCTCTGACTGACTTGCCTCAGTATGACAATCTTGATGTAGTTTCAACATCCAAAAGAACAGCAATGAGTCATTTGTTCCTTGCACTCTTGTTATTAGATACAAAATAGATTAATACAAATAAAACTCGCCTGTATTGCAAGGCTGCTGGGAAGAAGAGAGACCAGCACTGGGAGCAGTGGCTTACGCAGAGTTCTATTTAATATTGTCCATTATCACTTTTATTTTTATTTGTTTAGTGCTTACACATTATAGTGCAATACCTTACCTGGTCTTTACAAACACCTATAAGGTAGACAGTGTCAGCGTTACAACCTGGCTGTACTCATGAGGAAACTGGAGTTTTACCTGAGGTTATACACAGGAAGGAAAGCAGTCCCAGAAGCCCTCCAGTCACCTAGTTCAACATTGCCTATACTCTTAGGAGCCACAGCCAATGAGACCAGCCAGAGAGAAATGATTATTTCTGAATGGTCACAAAATAATATATGGTATATCTCCTGACAGCTCTCTCATAAATGATTTCACAGCTGTGTATTGCTTGATATAACTTAAAAATTTTATTTTCAGCCAGGGTTTATTTCTGTGCTCTTTTTTCATTATCTTTTAAAATTGGGAGCAATATGAAAATGTTAAGGCTATGGGGTCACTACGAACCAGGGTTCAAAATAAAACTGGCTTCAGAACTGCTCCCAATTATATTAGGGTGTGTAAAACTGACATCTGGTGGGGATTGTGTGGTTTTAAAATAATCTTGTGTTATCTTGTGAGGTGAAAAGACCAGGTAGTGAATCAAGAAGTGGAAAGAAGACAACAAATTCCTAACTTGCTCTGTGTCTCTTGACAAGCCGTTTAATATCCATACGTCGTTGTCTTCCAAATCGGGAACCTCAAATCAGGGGTGAACATCAGGACAGCGATGGCATGGGCCTCTGTGGTCTCTAGCAGTCACAACATAAGCTGAAGCAATCTGAGCATGAGCAATTTTCACATAGATACGTGAGGAGGTTAGATTTAAGGGTTCAGGTTCCCACAGATGGATACAGTCTAAGGTACTGAGGTGGATGTTGTACACAGAGTTTCATTCACTGGCTGCTTTGGGGCTTTAGGGGATTTTCCTAGGGGTCCTGCTAGGGGTGTAGCTTTTTCCGCAGGTGGATACATATTAATTCTCCCTCTGCAACCTCCAAAGGATTGCTGAGGAAAAGCTTGAGCAACTGGCATCAATTCAGACATAAGGTTTTCCTACACAAGGTCCATAGCCAAGCACTGGCTGTGCCTCGTTCATCTTCTGGAAACCCTAGGAGGCCTTTCCTAAGGCATTTCTGGAGTATTTTAAATGTGTGCAACCTGAGAGAATAAAGAAATGGAAGTCTAAAGAGACTGCATGTCTCTCATAACCATATTCTTCTTCATCTAGTTAGCCATGATGTTTATGCCCTTAAATAAGAATGTTACAGAATTCCACTGAGAGATAGGACAGTCCCTCGACCCTCCATGATATTAAAGCTCCTCAGAACAATCATTTTAGAATAAAATTTGCTCAGGGACTGATTCATATTTCAAATTTATGGTCCTGTTCTTTATTGATATTCACTGCCTAGGTGATCTCGTCTAGTACTGAAGTTTTAAGTACTGTGTGTGTGTTCACACTCCCATGTTTATATATCTGGCCTGGACCTTTCTTCTAAAGTTCAGATTGTATTTCCAGTCACCTACTTTATGCCTCCAAAGCATCTCAAACCTAACATGTCCAAACAGAATTCTTGTTTTTTCCTTCTAAACCTGTTCTTTTCAAAGTCATCTCCAACTCTATGGATGACACCTTCATTCTTAAGCTACTCAATCCAAAAACATGGGATTCTTCTTTTTTCCTTCTTTCACAACCCCTATTCAACTTCTCAGCAATTCCTATCAGATTCACTTTAAAAAAAAAAAAAAAAAGGTTTCCAAAATCTGATCACTTTGTGCTAACACCACTACTTGGAGCTGGTCCAAGCCAACATTGCCCTTCAGCTATATTATTGGTTTTTAATTTTTTTGACTGGGCTGGGTCTTAGTTGCAGCATGTAGGACCTTCATCGTGGTGTATAGGCCCTTAATTTAGGCATGTGGGATCTAGTTCTCTGACCAGGGATAGAACCTGGGTCTCCTGCATTGGGAGGACAGAGTCTCAGCCACTGGACCACCAGGAAGTTCCCATCTAGATTGTTGCAATTCTGTGTGGTCTGTGTGATCCTTTAAAAATGTAAATCAGAATCAAACTTTCTGCAATCTTCCCAATATATGGACATTAAAACAAAACCCTTACAAGAACCTACAATATCCTATAATATGTGCAACTTTCCTCACCTCTCTGTCCTCATTTCTCATTTTTCACCTTCTGTTCTAGGTGTAGGGCTACATGCTCTTCCTTCACAATGCCATCTCTGTATTTTTTGCTGCCTTTTCCTGAAATGCTCCGTCACTAGATCATCTCAAAGTGACCTTCTATATTTGTCTTTCAACTTTTGGATTCTGCTAACTGCTTTCTCCCCTCATTGCCACTTTGGGACTAGGGGTAGTAACAAAAGTCTGGAAAAATACATTATCACTTGTGGTTCTTCCTAAATATCATTTTAGTAAATTGTCCTTTTGTAATAAGCTTCCTTTGAATTATTCTAATTTGAATGTGCTGTCTCTTTCCTGTTGTGACCCTGAGTAATGCAATAATTAGTTTTACATTCTGCATTTATTGGTACTGGAAGTGGCCACTGGAAATAGACCTTCTAAATGGGATTCTGACATTAAGTTTCTCCTAAATTCATGGATCACAGGATAATCATCCTACTTGGGGAAAGTGGGTACAGAGGTATTTCTATTACCCAGAGTGTCATGATGGTGGTAGAGAGTGATTTACAGATTGAGAGCATTGCAGTAGGAGATCACTATGGCAACAACAAAGATTATAAAGCTGACTTCTTTCCCTCAGGGGCTTACTTAGGGAAAAAAGAAGTTAAGAGACACAAATTTATATAACACATGTGGAAAACAAGGCCGCAGTGGAAGCTTTGAAGGAGTTCCTCATCTCCCACTGTTACTATTTGGCTAAGGCACAAGCCCAGGATGTGATTATAAAAGATGGGAGATTGCAGCATCCATCAAATTCTCAAGTATGTCCCCAGGTTTCTCATTTGAAAAGAAGCTGGTAGAAAATCTGAGGCAGGGGATTGACACATTTGAGCAGACATTGGGCTGAGGACTTTGTTGTTGTTAAGTCACTCATTCGTTTCTGACTCTTTGTGACCCCATGGACTGCAGCATGCTAGGCTTCCCTGTCCTTAACTCTCTCTTGTAATTTGTTCAAACTCATGTCCATTTAGTTGGTGATGCCGTTCAACCATCCCATTCTCTGTTGCCCCCTTCTTCTGCCCTCAGTCTTTCCCAGCATCGGGGTCTTTTCCCATGAATCGAGGACTCTGATCCTTTAAATTCTCTTGAAATTCTCTTGCCTGAGGAGATAGTCTCGGCTCCATCTCCTCCCTCTGAATAGTCTTTGCATAAAAATTTTTCAGTGATTTAACCTAAGGCAGTTGCCTCATAACCTGATGCTGATTTCCCTTAGGACCCAACCTCACCAACTCTCATTCCTTCTAGACCTATATAATGAGAATTATTTTCCAACATAGCACAGTTTGAGAAATTCAAGACCTGACTCCACGAGAAAAGAGCATATAGAAAAGAAAAAAAGAGAAGAGCCAGCCAATCTCTATCAGCAGATGTCTGTTTAGTCAAATCGTTTGGGAAGACCCAAAGGACCCACCATTCACCAAAGGAGTAAGAAATGCATTGATGTGGGGACAGCAGATGCTTGCGAAGGTCTATGATGGGTCCTTTCAAGAAAGAGATGATGGAGAGGATGATGCAATGTAAGGAGTTCACTGATCGCAGCGTGAAGAGTGGAAATCTTAGATTTGTAGAGCATGTTTAATAGCAATTAACTGTTAAAAAGCCTCTTGATGAAAGTGAAAGTGGAGAGTGAAAAAGCTGGCTTAAAGCTCAACATTCAGAAAACGAAGATCATGGCATCCAGTCCCATCACTTCATGGGATATAGATGGGGAAACAGTGGAAACAGTGTCAGCCTTTATTCTTTTGGGCCCCCAAATCACTGTAGATGGTGACTGCAGCCATGAAATTAGAAGACGCTTACTCCTTGGAAGAAAAGTTATGACCAATCTAGATAGTATATTCAAAAGCAGAGACATTACTTTGCCGACTAAGGTCCGTCTAGTCAAGGCTATGGTTTTTCCTGTGGTCATGTATGGATGTGAGAGTTGGACTGTGAAGAAAGCTGAATGCCGAAGAATTGATGCTTTTGAACTGTGATGTTGGAGAAGACTCTTGAGAGTCCCCTGGACTGCAAGGAGATCCAACCAGTCCATTCTGAAGGAGATCAACCCTGGGATTTCTTTGGAAGGAATGATGCTAAAGCTGAAACTCCAGTACTTTGGCCACCGCATGTGAAGAGCTGACTCATTGGAAAAGACTCTGATGCTGGGAGGGATTGGGGGCAGGAGGAGAAGGGGACGACCGAGGATGAGATTTGTTGGAGAAGACTCTTGAGAGTCCCCTGGACTGCAAGGAGATCCAACCAGTCCATTCTGAAGGAGATCAACCCTGGGATTTCTTTGGAAGGAATGATGCTAAAGCTGAAACTCCAGTACTTTGGCCACCGCATGTGAAGAGCTGACTCATTGGAAAAGACTCTGATGCTGGGAGGGATTGGGGGCAGGAGGAGAAGGGGACGACCGAGGATGAGATGGCTGGATGGCATCACGGACTCGATGGATGTGAGTCTGAGTGAACTCGGGAGTTGGTGATGGACAGGGAGGCCTGGCGTGCTGTGATTCATGGGGTCGCAAAGAGTTGGACATGACTGAGTGACTGAACTGAACTGTCAGAGACGAGCTGAGTGTTATAAGAAATTATAGGATTTGAATGATAAGCACAGAATTTGGACCTAAGGGGTCTGTGACAATACTTGTTTGTTGAGGGAGTTCCCTAGAGAGCATTCTATTAATGGGTTATTTGACATATATAAGTGGAAAAATTATTGGTCCAAATTACAGAAACCCAACTTGAATCTCTGAGGTGAATTTCATGCCTTCCTATTCAGATTCTAAATCTAAACTGATTCATACACCTGAAGTCTGTTAACTGAGGAATAGTCCAGGTTCTCCTCCTTTTGGAGGGAGGTGCTGCACCATGCTGCATGTGGAAATTCCCCCATCAGAGGTCAAACCCGCACCCCCTGCAGTTAAGGGTAGAGTCTTACCCACTGGATCACCAGGGAAGTCCTCCAGGTCTCTTTGAGGAAAGACATTGTCATATGGACTTATCAATCCCGTAAGTCTCTTCCCAAGACTTCCTTAGGAACTCTGAAACCATTTGTTATGGTGACTGTGCACTGAACAAATGATAAATGCCCACACTTTCTGGGGGTTATTAGACATTGTCTATAAACTAAAGCAAATTCCCTAAGACTAAATAGCTTTGTGTCCTAGTGAGCAGGGGCTCATAGAAGCCAGTTAATAGGTGCAATCTTGGCCCACATCTAATAGTAGTTCTTGGAAGACTGGGGATAAATATTACTTTTAATTCCTTATCTAGAAAGTTTAAGATAATTAATTTATTTAAGAAGAGAAAAAAATCCCTATTTTGGTATGCTGACCTATGAAGTGGGCAATATTATGATAGAAAAGGTCAAGTAGAAATGCCTGAAATGGGCTCCCTGCCTCCATGAATACGATTATTAACCAAAACCAGTATCTCATTCCTGGGGGTATTATAGATTAGTGTCACTATCACAATTTTGAGAAATGAAATGGTAGTTATACTTACCATGTATTATTTAGCATGTCTATTTGGCTGGTATATATCATGGAGACTAATAATTAACTATAGGAATGAGTTTGAGCAAACTCAGGGAGATAGTGAAGGACAGGGAAGCCTATGTGCTGCAGTTCATGTGGTCACAAAGAGTTGGACATGACTTAGCAACTAACCAGCACCGACAATAGCAAACAGAATCGTGTGGTGATTTTATTTGCAGCTGTCTCATCATTCCATTTTAATCAGTGAGGAAAATCAGAAGCAGTTTGCATCTACATGACAGGGACTATAATATAGAGTTACTACCTGGCCCAGGAGTTATGTGGACCATGCTCTATGTCATAATATAATCTAGATGGTCATCTGGCTATTTTACCAAACATCTCACTCATCTACTACATAAAGAAAACATTGTTAACTGGGTCTAGTAAGTAGAAGCAGCAAGTAGTCTAGATATCGTAAAAAGGCTGCATTCTAAAAGGCAGGAATAAAAGCTATGAAATTTCAGAGTCTGAAATATGAGTGGTCCAGTAGGCATAATGTGACCTTTTTTCTGAAGTAAGGAACAAGTTGCTGCATCTTACATGGAACTCATCACTTAAAAAAAGATATACCTAGGACCAGTTAGGAATTTGCAGGCAATACACTTGTTTTGGTATAATCCTATTACCCATGTATGGGAAATATTTAAGGTTACAAGTTTTGAGAAGGAAAACTTATAGGAAGAATGGGCTCTGTAGTGAGTCTAGACAGCAGTGCAGGCTGCTCTGCTACCTGGGCCTCATAATATGGGACACTATAAATAAAGGAAGAATTTATGGCAGATGGAGATGCTCTTTAAGCCTCTGGCAAATTCAATAGGAAGATCAACAGCCTATATACCCAGGGCTCTGGAATAAGGCCATGTCCTTCTTTACTGACAACTATTTTCTGTTTGAAAGCAGCTCCTGGCTTGCTACCAGACACTAAATACTTTAACATGCAAAGTAAAATGACTACGAAATCTGAAATTTCCATTATATCTGAAGCATTATTTGATACACATAAATTAACATTGGACATAAACAATAATATTATACTATAAAATTGGAATAGCATATACAAGTCTAGTCCCAAGCATATTCAATCAACTGCGGAAGTCGGTGGCTCAGACTCAATATTGTACCTGCCTCTACTGCTTTGCTATCTTTTACTCATTCACATCTATGACTTCATGGAGAGTTCAAAATGACTAGTGAGTTGTGGAAGCAAAAGCATGGGTCTGATTTCTGGATAGATCCATATGCTTTGCTGGCATCAGCTGAAGGACAGACTTTGCCCAACAATCACACTCAGTGGGAACCTTGAAAGACAGTATGATGGAGCTATTATCACTCCATGCAAATACATCTGCCAATGGGACTTCATGTGTCTCCTGACATAAGAATATGTACTTTTTAACTGGATGAGGGACAGGAAAGAGTAACAGGCAAAACACACAGGCTGTGCTGAATAACTCTCATGTGAAACTGGAGATCAAGTTTCCACCTTCTGAATTTCCATCTCTGCCCAGGGAGATTGATTTGTGTGGCTACATCACACGCCTCTCTGATGTTCACTTTAATAAGGCCAATAGGGATCGTAGATAGATCAGAACTAGATGGAGGTCAGTGTGTTGATTCCCTTGGCTCCTTTCTTGAAAGTTCACTTTGAACTCGCTGCGTCTCTTGACTCCACATCACTGTTTATTTCAAGGTTACTGTTTCTACATGAGTCTCCTCTTTCATAATCTGGTAACTAGTCTTTCCCTTGTCCTCATAGGCCTGTGAGTGATAACAGCGCTGTTCTACCCAATTCTGAGTCAACGAACCCTTGTGGTTCCGATCCACCCCACCTACAGCTTTGTAAATAGAACCTTAATTTTAAAAAATCCTCTAAAATTTTCCAATTTGAGAGTACCATCTGTTTCTTATTGGGAAATATACCTCATGTAGTCATCTTTCCTCTCAGCTACACACTGTTTATTATTTAGAGCTCATGCATTTGCAAGTGACAAAAATATTCCAGCTAACCTTGCTGAAGCTAAAAAGCATAGGAATTTATTAGCTTGCATCACTAGAAAGTCCAGGGGATAATGATTCTGCTTCCAGGCATGGTTGAATTCAAGAGCTCAGAGGATTCTGGCAGGGATCTCTCCTCCTGGCTCTTCTTTATGTTCCTTTTTAGGCAAGTCCTTTCCACAAGGTGACAAATACAGACCCTGGCAGTGCTGGCTTATAGAGGCTTCACAGACTGCAATCCCAGAAGAAAGAGCCTGAGATACTGCACGTGTCCTAACCCCTGTCATGATGCTGCTTCAGTGGGGAACTGCTGGGTGACTCTGAGGTGACTTCCCCGTCTGTCACACAGGCAGTCACACAGAATAAATGACGAAACCAGTGTGGCTTGACCGAGGGGTGGCTGTGAATAGAAAAAAACATTGCCTGGCTCAAAGCAGTACCATCTCCTCATTCTTAATTGGAGCGCCTTCTCTTTGAAGTAGTATAGGCTTGAAAACAAGGAAGGATGCTAATAATAGAGTGAGTAGGGCAAACTGAAGGCCAGCTTCTGTTTTAAATGGAACGCTCTTGCTAGAATGCGGCATCACTTGTCTGCCTCAGAAGAAAAGCTGATTTAGCAAATCCTTTTGGAATGGCCTCTCAGCCTCTGTCTGATTGCCAAGTTCAATAATATTATAAAGAGGGATTCTCTCGGGTAAACGGTGAAGTAGAGCTGTTCTAAGATCTGTTCTTGTAAAAGGCAAGAAGGCCTTTGGACAACATTGCTTTTCTTCCTTGGCAACCCATGCTGCAAATATGACTTTGAGCAGTGTGTGTGACCTGTTAGGATGAGGAGGACTGGAGGGATTGTCTGGGATGGAGCCTAAATTCCACCCTCCATAATACAGAATACATAATATACCTGGATTACAGCAGCAGAGGGAACAGATAGGTAGGGTGGAGTGAGTTCTTGAAGGGAATAGACCCCATTAATGTAATTAGCAGAGCCATTGAAAACCTTGGGGGTTTCCTATTGAAGGGGGATGTGAGAGTGGCAGGCATGGAAAATAATTTTGGCCGTGGTGTTAGTAGACTGGCGGGAACGGGAAAGAGGTTATTGCTGTCTAGGAAAAGAGTGCCGGGGGTCTAGACGAGGGAATTAACAGTTTATTAGAGAGAAAGTAAGACAAAGACGTAAAGAAATTGCTCTATGCTGAAAACAGAGTAATATGTGCTAAGCGACGGTAGACAGAATTCATTTGCCTCTTAAATTCCTGTTTGCACACATCAAGCCAGGAATCCAAGTCCTAAAGATATACACACTGCATCTTTCACTGAAACTGTAATAATTTGTGAGCAGAGATTTTGGCATATTTTACTCAACAGATGTTTGTTAAATTCTTTATTCATTACTATGTATTTAGTACCTACTAGGACAGGTAGTCGGAGAAGGCAATGGCACCCCACTCCAGTACTCTTGCCTGGAAAATCCCATGGACGGAGGAGCCTGGTGGGCTGCAGTCCATGGGGTCGCTAAGAGTCGGACACGACTGAGCGACTTCACTTTCACTTTTCACTTTCATGCATTGGAGAAGGAAATGGCAACCCACTCCAGTGTTCTTGCCTGGAGAATCCCAGGGACGGGGGAACCTGGTGGGCTGCCGTCTATGGGGTCGCACAGAGTCGGACACGACTGAAGCGACTTAGCAGCAGCAGCAGCAGCAGGACAGGTAGTATAGTGACACAAAAGAAAAATGTGAGTTTTGGNAATCCCAGGGACGGGGGAACCTGGTGGGCTGCCGTCTATGGGGTCGCACAGAGTCGGACACGACTGAAGCGACTTAGCAGCAGCAGCAGCAGCAGGACAGGTAGTATAGTGACACAAAAGAAAAATGTGAGTTTTGGTGTTTGGTAAGATGGGTAATAAATACCTATTTTGTTAATTACTAGCTTTGTGTTTTTGGCCAAATAGCTGAACTTCATGTCTTAAATGCAGAACATAATTCCTACCTCATAGGATTGCTGTGGGTATTAAATTAGAGAGTGTGTGCAAACTGTCTTCCCAGATGGTGCCAGTAGTAAAGAACCCACCTACCAATGCAGGAGATGTATGAGACAGGCATTCAATCCCTGGGTTGGGAAGATATCCCGGAGGAGGCCACAGCAACCTGCTCCAGTATTCCTGCCTTGAGAATCCCTATGGAGAGAGGAGCCTGGCAGGCTACAATCCATAGGCTTGCAGAGTCGGACACAATTGAAATGACTTAACACGCAAGCACAAAGCAGCTGGCACAATAATTACTCAGCAAAAGGTTGTTGATATTATTACTGATTCCTTAACTATGCAGCCAAAGATGGAGAAGCTCTATACAGTCAACAAAAACAAGACCAGGAGCTGACTGTGGCTCAGATCATGAACTCCTTATTACCAAATTCAGACTTAAATTGAAGAAAGTAGGGAAAACCACTAGACCATTCAGGTATGACCTAAATCAAATCCCTTATGATTATACAGTGGAAGTGAGAAATAGATTTAAGGGCCTAGATCTGATAGACAGAGTGCCTGATGAACTATGGAATGAGGTTCGTGACATTGTACAGGAGACAGGGATCAAGACCATCCCCATGGAAAAGAAATGCAAAAAAGTAAAATGGCTGTCTGGGGAGGCCTTACAAATAGCTGTGAAAAGAAGAGAGGCAAAAAGCAAAGGAGAAAAAGAAAGATACAAG
>SJYT01014050.1:105689-166394 GCA_006410635.1 Cephalophus harveyi
AGAGGAGAGTGAAAAAGTTGGCTTAAAGCTCAACATTCAGAAAACGAAGATCATGGCATCCAGTCCCATCACTTCATGGGAAATAGATGGGGAAACAGTGGAAACAGTGTCAGACTTTATTTTTTGGGGCTCCAAAATCACTGCAGATGGTGATTGAAGCCATGAAATTAGAAGATACTTACTCCTTGGAAGAAAAGTTATGACCAACCTAGATAGTATATTCAAAAGCAGAGACATTACTTTGCCAACTAAGATCTGTCTAGTCAAGGCTATGGTTTTTCCAGTGGTCATGTATGGATATGAGAGTTGGACTGTGAAGAAGGCTGAGCGCTGAAGAACTGATGCTTTTGAACTGTGGTGTTGGAGAAGACTCTTGAGAGTCCCTTGGACTGCAAGGAGATCCTACCAGTCCATTCTGAAGGAGATCAACCCTGGGATTTCTTTGGAAGGAATGATGCTGAAGCTGAAACTCCAGTACTTTGGTCACCTCATGCGAAGAGTTGACTCATTGGCAAAGACTCTGATGCTGGGAGGGATTGGAGGCAGGAGGAGAAGGGGACGACCGAGGATGAGATGGCTGGATGGCATCACGTACTCGATGGACGTGAGTCTGAGTGAACTCCGGGAGTTGGTGATGGACAGGGAGGCCTGGCGTGCTGTGATTCATGGGGTCGCAAAGAGTCGAACATGACTGAGCGACTGAACTGAACTGCATGAGAAAGGACGTGCTAAAACCAGGATGTTATCATAGTTAGTTGACATGTATATCAATATTTATTCCCATGTCTCTCCCACAACTTTAAATTTCAACAAATTGTGCCTGGTAAGTTTGCCAGTTTTACTTTTGTAACCTAGTTGGGAAAGGAGTTTGTGACTTTTCTGTGGTCTTGTTTATCCCCCCGTTGGGATTAAAGGGTGGTATATGTTTTGTCTGTCAGTGTGGCTCACAGACTGCACCAGAGGGAACATACACTACCTCTGCTAAGAAATCAAGCTGTGGAATGCAACTTCTGGCTGCCAGTGTGGATTTATTTGTTCCTATTTATCCCGATAGCTCAATATGTTCACTGCATAGTTAAATATCTGTGAAACTTGACCTCTGACCTCCCCTCATCTTGCCACCAGTTAAAACTGCTGTTGGAGAACTAGTTGTTGTTGTTTTATTGTTGCTGTTGTTATACTAGAGGGTGAGAGAGACACACTGAAATGGCATATATGTTCCCTTATTTTAATGGAGAGAGTTAGCTAGGAGGATAGGGCTACAGCAACCGGTTACACAAGTATGCCAGCAGGAGGAAATGTCTGAGTTATGGGGAAGTATCTCTATTTTAACTTTCAGGTATACTATTTAAAAAGCAGTTACAGCAAATCATGTTCACCCTTGACTATTGGATATCTCTGGATAGTATTTCAGTTTAAAATTTGACTTATTGAAATTGTATTTTGAAAGTTGGAGCTTAGAATTGAAGACAATGTATGGATGTGAGAGTTGGACTGTGAAGAAAGCTGAGCGCCGAAGAATTGATCCTTTTGAACTGTGGTGTTGGAGAAGACTCTTGAGAGTCCCTTGGACTGCAAGTCAATCCAAACAGTCCATCCTAAAGGAGATCAGTCCTGGGTGTTCATTGGAAGGACTGATGCTGAGGCTGAACTCCAATACTTTGGCCATCTCGTGCGAAGAGTTGACTCATTGGAAAAGACCCTGATGCTGGGAGGGATTGGGGGCAGGAGGAGAAGGGGACGACCGAGGATGAGATGGCTGGATTGCATCACCAACTCGATGGACATGAGTTTGAGTGAACTCCGGGAGTTGATGATGGACAGGGAGGCCTGGTGTGCTGCGATTCATGGGGTTGCAAAGAGTCGGACACGACTGAGCAACTGAACTGAACTGAATGCTTTTCTTGGTCATTTAAGTGTATGGAGGCTGGTGTTTGTGGGTGTATTCATTTTGTATATGCTCTGTTTGCTTTTTTTGCTAATTCTAATTCAGAATTACGAATCCTGCTTTCATTTTCTTCTCCATTATTTTGTGCTTGCAACTTCTTTCTGATTTTCCTAGGTATGAAAAAGAGAAATCTTGAGATATGCAGCAAAACAATACCAAACAGAAACATAGTTGTGCAAAGCAGAAAGACCTCATTAAAGTTATATATTTTTTAAGTTACTTAAAAATCAAGAATGACCTTATAAATAATAATAAATATAATAAAAGATATAATAATAAATCTAATAAAAGAATGACCTTATAAAACTCAAAGCATTTTTTGTTTTAATGAATATGTTTATTTCTTTGTTTAAAACTTCCATACTGGCCATTTTCAGGTTGCAAAGAAGAGAAGCATGCTTAGGGTATCACAGATCACAGTGTTTATGGGGAAAGGATGTTGAAGTCTATACAAAATCACTAAAAATCACTAAAAAGCTTGGCCTACCTGGTCGTTGGTCAGATTTTAAGAGTTTGTGCCTATAAATGTTCCATTACTATGGTGTCTCAAATACCTCATCTCTATTACTATTGCTTCTACTTCTCCTGCCAGGAGGGACCAACTGAGCCTGTGAACCTCAAGTTTTGTGAGTTTAATCCTGTAAATGGAGACAGGCACTGAGACAGACTGTGGGACAGAAACTGAGAGAGGAGATGTGGTTCAGTGCCCCTTGTGAACACCTCTTCTGCATCAAAACACCTGGTCCACCTGTGGCTCAAGTGCCACTCTTTGGCCCAACCAGCTGTGGCCGAATGAGCAGGATCACATATATAAAGCATGAAATCACCATGCCTGAAGGTCCATCTGGTACAAATTATGCTGTGTTACATCTATTACCTCTTTCTTAGCAGAGGACATCATCATAGCAAATCTTCAAAGCAAAATACAGTTCTCTGCAGCATATGTCATAACTCAAAATGCAGAATCTAGAAACTTCGAAGAACTTAAAAATATACCCTGCTTTATACCCATTAAGATGATTTCTATTAAAAAAACAGGGAATAGCAAGTGCTGGCAAGGATGTAGAGAAATTGGAACTTTTATGCACTGTAGTTGGGCATGTAAAATAAGTGCAGTTGCTATGAAAAACAATACCATGGTTCCTCAAAATAATTAAAAATAGAACTGCCATATGATCCAGCAATCGGACTTCTGGTTATATACACAAAAGAACTTAAAACAGAAGCTCAGAGATACCTGTGCACTCATGTTTATAGCAGCACTGGTCATAATAGCCAAAAGGGGGAAGCAGCACAAGTGTTCATCAATGGATGATTGGATAAGCACAATGTAGAATATTCAGACAATGGAATATTATTCAGCCCTAAAAAGAAAAGGATTTTGACACATGCTATCACATGGATGAAACTTGAGGATATCTTGCTAAGTGAAATAAGTCAGTCACAAAAGAACTGTATCATTCAGTTTCGATGAGGTACCTACCGTGACCGCATTCATAGAAAGAGAGTAGGATGGTGGTGGCTGGGGTAGGAGGGAAAAGGAAAAGAATGAGAAGTCATTATTGAATGGATGCAGTTTCAGTTTCTGGATGAAAATGTTTCTGGAGGTGGAGGGTGATGATGGTTGCACAATGATATGCATGTAGTTAATGCCACTGAGCTGTGTACTTGAAAATGGTTATGGTGGGAAATTTTATGTAAAAATTTTTTGAAATAGCACAGTACTCCTCACATACCCATAATGCATGCCCCACCCTCCGCCCCCCCGGCCTGACACACAATATCATACCTAGGGAAGAATTAGCCCAGAGTGAAAAAGTGTGAAATCTCTATAACCTGCCTGTGTATGTGTTGGTTGCTCAATCATGTCTAACTCCTTATGACCCCATGGACTGTAACTCGCCAAGCTCCTCTATCCATGGAATTATCCAGGCAAGAATATTGGAGTGGGTTGCCATGCCCATCTCCAGGGGATCTTCCCAATCCAAGGATTGAATCCAAGGCTCCCTCATTGCAGGTGGATTCTTTACCATCTGAGGCACCAAGGAAGTCTGTAACCAGGCTGCCTGTGCTCAAATCCTGTCTTTAACTTCTGACAGCTATGTGAATCCAGACAGCTTAACCTCTCTGGACTTCAGTTTCTTCACCTGTAAAGGAGGATAATAATCCTATTTAACTCATAAGAGAAATCGTGAGGATTACATGAATTCATACAGCACTTAGAATAAGGCTTGGAACATGCTATGTGGTCAAGAAATGATAACTGTTCTATTTGGGTCTGCATAAAATGCAATACATTCAGTTCGTTTAGTCATTCAGTCATGTCTGATTCTTTGCAACCCATGGACTGCAGCATGCCAGGCTTCCCTGTCCATCACCATCTCCCAGAGCTTACTCAAACTCATGTCCATCGAGACAGTGATGCCATCCAGCCATCTCATACTCTGTTGTTGTCTTCTCTTTCTGCCTTCAATCTTTCCCAGCATCAGGGTCTTTTCCGATGAGTCAACTCTTCACATGAGGTGGCCAAAGTATTGGAGTTTCATCTTCAGTATTAGTCCTTTCATGAATATTCAGGAGTGATTTCCTTTAGGATTGACTGGTTGGATCTCCTTGCTGTCCAACAGAATCTCAAGAGTCTTCTCCAACATCACAGTTCAAAAGCATCAATTCTTTGGTGCTCAGCCATCTTTATGGGCCAACTCTCACATCCATACATGACTACTGGAAAAACCATAGCCTTAACTAAATGGACCTTTGTTGGCAAAGTAATGTCTCTGCTTTTTAATATGCTGTCTAGTTTGGTGTGATTTTGGAGCCCCCCAAAATAAAGTCAGCCACTGTTTCCACTGTTTTCCCATCTATTTGCCATGAAGTCATAAGACTGGATGCCATTATCTTAATTTTCTGAATGCTGAGTTTTAAGCCAACTTTTTCTCTCTCCTCTTTCACTTTCATCAAGAGGCTCGTTAGTTCTTCTTCGCTTTCTGCCATAAGGGTGGTGTCATCTGCGTATCTGAGGTTATTGATATTTTTCCAGGCAATCTTGATTCCAGCTTGTGCTTCATCCAGCCTGGCATTTTGCATGATGTACTCTACTTATAAGTTAAATAAATGTGGTGACAATATACAGCCTTGATGTAATCCTGTCCTGATTTGGAACCAGTCTGTTGTTTCATGTCCGGTTCTAAATGTTGCTTCTTGACGTGCATACAGATTTCTCAGGAGGCAGGTAAGGTGGTCTGGTATTCCCATCTCTTTAAGAATTTTCCACAGTTTGTTGTGATCCACACAGTCAAAGGCTTTGGCGTAGTCAATGAAGCTGAAGTAGATGTTTTTCTGGAATATTCTTGCTTCATCTATGATCCAACGGACGTTGGCAATTTGATCTCTGGTTCCTCTGCCTTTTAACTAAGTCCAGCTTGAATATCTGGAAGTTCACAGTTCATGTACTGTTTGAAGCCTTGTGATACTTTATTGAGTATATAAAGATGAATGATTTTGGTTAAGTGCAAATTGCTTTTCAACCTGAAATAAGGAATTTCTAATTTCCTTGTTTCTAAATAAAGAATTTTCTAATAATGCTAATATTTTAAATGTGAAAGAACAAAAGTTCTTTGCTTTGGGAACACAATGGGTTGGTTTCTTTAGGTCAGAAATGTCCACATATATACCCAGGTATTGTATTCTAAGTAATGTGTCTTTTGGTCATGAGTATTTACAGTGTTGCCATTCTCTTAAAGAAAATGTATTTCTACATTGGATATTTTGCTTTCTCAGCTTCAGACATTAGATTTTTTCCAGCTTTTCTCTCTCAGTAATTCTGGATTTGTATTTATTGTAGAATGATTTAGTGAGTTTCAGAAACATGGCTGGGCATATCTAATTTTGCAAACTAGACTAGGCTAGATACAGAAGGATCATATTTACATAATGGCCAAGTACAGCTAAACTTAAAGCATTTTCCTTTGTATAACAATGACATTCAAATCATTATGCCACTCAGAATATAGCCATAAACTAACTCAGTCAGGAGGCTTAGCTAAATATAACACACTGTGATCCTTTTCTCCCTCAACATACCCAAGGAGGGTCTTGTTTTTCCAATTTTTTCATGTCACCATCCATGCAGGGCATCTCAAATGAATAAGTGTGTTTGAGCTTGTTTATGTGTATGAGATTCTTATGTGAAACAAAGCAAGCCATTTTCTGGATTTGTTTTTACTTCATTGCAACTATTTTCTCAATCTGTATTATTATTGATGCAATTTAAATGATCTTTAAGAGTTTAGTAAATATGCATGTATGACCTATAACAATAGCGATCTGTATCAACATATATTATGGTTTTAGAACAAATGTCATGTGATTTCAAAATTGTCCTTTTAATTATCTATATTGAGAATACAGATATTGTTCTGGCTGTCACAACAACATATTTTCAATAGTATATGAAAAATCTAAAATTATACATCTATGTTGTATTCTTTTTTCCCTTGAATAATAGCTATAAGCATGAAATTTGGCACCTCAGTTTTCATTCCAGTCCCAGAGAAAGGCAATGCCAATGAATGCTAAAACTACCACACAATTGCACTCATCTCACATGCTAGTAAAGTAATGCTCAAAATTCTCCAAGCCAGGCTTTAGCAATACATGAACAGTGAACTTCCAGATGTTCAAGCTGGTTTTCGAAAAGGCAGAGGAACCAGAGACCAAACTGCCAACATCCGCTGGATCATCAAAAAAGCAAGAGAGTTCCAGAAAAACATCTATTTCTGCTTTATTGACTATGCCAAAGCCGTTGACTGTGTGGCTCACAATAAACCATGGAAAATTCTGAAAGAGATGGGAATACCAGACCACTTGACCTGCCTCTTGAAAAATCTGTATGCAGGTCAGGAAGCAATAGTTAGAACTGGACATGGAAAAGCAAACTGGTTCCAAATTAGGAGGGCTTCCCTGGTGGCTCAGAGGTTAAAGCGTCTGCCTCCAATGCGGGAGACCCGGGTTCGATCCCTGGGTCGGGAAGATCCCCTGGAGAAGGAAATGGCAATCCACTCCAGTATTCTGCCTGGAGAATCCCATGGACAGAGAAGCCTAGTAGGTTACAGTCCACGGGGTCGCAAAGAGTCGGACACGACTGAGTGACTTCACCTTCACCTTCCAAATTAGGAAAAGAGTACGTCAAGGCTGTATATTGTCACCCTGGCAATTTAACTTATATGCAGAATAAATCATGAGAAATGGTGGGCTGGATGAAGCACAAGCTGGAATCAAGATTGGCAGGGGAAATATCAGTAACCTCAGATACACAGATGGCACCACTCTTATGGCAGAGTGAAGAAGAACTAAAGAGCCTCTTGATGAAAGTGAAAGAGGAGAGAGAAAAAGTTGGCTTAAAACTCAACATTCAGAAAACTAAGGACATGGAATCTGGTCCCATCACTTCATGGCAAATAGATGGGGAAGCAGTGGAAACAGTGGCTGACTTTAGTTTTGGGGGACTCCAAAATCACTGCAGATGGTGATTGCAGCCATGAAATTAAAAGACGCTTACTCCAATGCCAAAGAATGCTCAAACTACCACACAATTGCACTCATCTCACACGCTAGTAAAGTAATGCTCAAAATTCTCCAAGCCAGGCTTTAGCAATACGTGAATCATGAACTTCCAGATGTTCAAGCTGGTTTTAGAAAAGGCAGAGGAACCATAAACCAAATTTCCAACATCTACTGGATCATCGAAAAAGCAAGAGAGTTCCAGAAAAACATCTATTTCTGCTTTATTGACTATACCAAAGCCTTTGACTGCGTGGATCACAATAAACTGTTGGAAATTCTGAAAGAGATGGGAATACCAGACCACCTGACCTGCCTCTTGAGAAATCTGTATGCAGGTCAGGAAGCAACAGTTAGAACTGGACATGGAACGACAGACTGGTTCCAAATAGGAAAAGGAGTACGTTAAGGCTGTATATTGTCACCACACTTATTTAACTTATAAGCAGAGTACATCATGCAAAATGCTGGGTTGGATGAAGCACAGCTGGAATCAAGATTGCCGGGAGAATTTTCAATAACCTCAGATATGCAGATGACACCACCCTTATGGCAGAAAGTGAAGAGGAACTAAAAAACCTCTTGATGAAAGTGAAAGAGGAGAGTGAAAAAGTTGGCTTAAAGCTCAACATTCAGAAAACGAAGATCATGGCATCTGGTCCCATCACTTCATGGGAAATAGATGGGGAAACAGTGGAAACATTGTCAGACTTTATTTTTGTGGGCTCCAAAATCACTGCAGATGGTGATTGCAGCCATGAAATTAAAAGACGTTTACACCTTGGAAGAAAAGTTATGACCAACCTAGATAGCATATTCAAAAGCAGAGACATCACTTTGCTAACAAAGGTCTAGCTAGTCAAGGCTATGGTTTTTCCTGTGGTCATGTATGGATGTGAGAGTTGGACTGTGAAGAAGGCTGAGCACCGAAGAACTGATGATTTTGAACTCTTGTGTTGGAGAAGACTCTTGAGAGTCCCTTGGACTGCAAGGAGATCCAACCAGTCCATTCTGAAGGAGATCAGCCCTGGGATTTCTTTGGAGGGAATGATGCTGAAACTGAAACTGCAGTACTTTGGCCACCTCATGTGAACAGTTGACTCGTTGGAAAAGACTCTGATGCTGGGAGGGATTGGGGGCAGGAGGAGAAGGGGACGACCGAGGATGAGATGGCTGGATGGCATCACTGACTCGATGGACGTGAGTCTGAGTGAACTCCGGGAGTTGGTGATGGACAGGGAGGCCTGGCATGCTGCAATTCATGGGGTCACAAAGAGTCAGACATGACTGAGTGACTGAACTGAACTGAACTACTCCTTGGAAGGAAAGTTATGACCAACCTAGACAGCATATTAAAAAGCAGAGACATTACTTTGCCAAAAGGTCCATCTAGTCAAGGCTCTGGTTTTTCCAGCAGTCATGTATGGATGTGAGAGTTGGACTATAAAGAAAGATGAGCGCCGAAGAATTGATGCTTTTCAATCTGTGGTGTTGGAGAGGACTCTTAAAGTCCCTTGGACTGCAAGGAGATCCAACTAGTCCCTCCTAAAGGAAATCAGTACTGAGTGTTCATTGGAGGGACTGATGTTGAAGCCGAAGCTCTAATACTTTGGCCACCTGATGTGAACAGCTGACTCGTTTGAAAAGACCCTGATGCTGGGAAAGTTCGCAGGAAGGAGAAGGGAATGACAGAGGATGAGATGGTTGGATGGCATCACCGACTCGATGGACATGAGTTTGAGTAAACTCAGGGAGTTGGTGATGGACAGGGAGGCCTGGTGTGCTGTCCATGGTGTCGCACAAAGTCAAACATGACTGAGCGACTGAACTTAACTGAGGCAGAGGCCATGCTTTACCACTTGCTAGTTGCATGACTGGGAAAATGAATCTCTCTAACCCTCATTTTTCTTATCTATGAAGTGGGATAATAATAGCTATCTCTTAGGATAATTGTAAGGATTAAGTGTGAAATCATAGACTATGGCTTCCTTTCGTGATGGCTCCCCCTCACAGTGACATAAAGGCAGGCCCGATATTCATTCGATTGTCTCAGATAAAAGGGACAGTTCATGAAACAAGCTTTATGTCCAGAAGAAAGTCACATAAGAAACAGCTAGTCTCATGCCAACTATCTTTTTATTTTTTTTTTCTTTTACACTGCACTGAAGTATAATCTACATGTGATAAAATCCACCCATTTTATTGTAGCATTTGATGAGTTTTATAAGTGTATACTATTATGAAACTGCCCACTGCCAAATCAAGGTATAAAACATTTCATCACTCAGCAAGTTCTTCTGTGTACCTTATAGTCAGATCCTCAGCCTCAGCTCCTGTCCAGCAGTGATATATTTTTTTTATCACTACTGCTTTTTCATATTCTAGAATTTCATATGAATTAAATCAAACAGTTTTCTATGTCTCCTTTATTTTATTTAGAATTCTAAATGCTTGTCAGATTAATTCATGCTGCTGCCTATGTAAGTAATATCTTATGGAAAAAGACAAATGAACTTTTTGGCCAACCCAATAATTCCTTTCTTTCTACATCTGGGTGGTAATCCATTCTATGGATATGGCACAGTTTGCTTTTCCATCAGTATTTGACAAGTTTGAGTTGTTTCCAGTGTTTGGCTATTATGAGTAAAGCTAGTATGAATGTCTGTGACAAGTCTTGGTTTAATGTATGGTTATTTTCATGGGGAGGGAAATAACTCAGAGTAGAATTTCTGGGTCATGTAATATGTATTTAATTTTATATGAAACTGCTGGACTGTTTTCCAAAGTTGTTGTACCATTTTCTCTTTTAACCGGTGATATATGAGAATATAAGTTGCTGCACATCTTTGCCCATAGTACTTGGTATTGTTAATTTTCTAAAATTCAGCTATTATATTGTGTATTATATATCTAGTTGTGTTTTCATTTGCATTTCCCTAATGACTAGTGACAAATTGCCAACATGTGCTGGATCATAGGAAAAGCAAGGGAATTCCAGAAAAACATCTACTTTTGCTTCACTGACTACACTAAAGCCTTTGAGTGAATCACAACAAACTGGAAAATTCTTAAAGAGACTAGAATACCAGTCCACCTTACTTGTCTCCTGAGAAACCTGTATGTAGGTCAAGAAACAACTGTAAGAACGAGACATGGAACAAAGGACTGGTTCAAAATTGGGAAAGGAGTACAACAAGGCTGTATATTGTCACCCTGCTTATTTAACCTCTATGCAGAGTACATCATGTGAAATGCCAGACTAATTGAATCACAAGCTGGAATCAAGATTGCTGGGAGAAATATCAACAACTTCAGACATGCAGATGATACCACTCTTCCAGCAGCAAGCAAAGAGGAACTAATGAGCCTCTTGATGAATGTGAAAGAGGAGAGTGAAGAAGCTGGCTTAAAACTCAGCATTCAAAAAATGAAGATCATGGCATCCAGTCCTATCACTTCATAGCAAATATGTGGGGGAAAAGTGGAAACAGTGGCTGACTTTGCTTTATTGGTCTCCCAAATCCCTGCAGATGGTGACTGCAGCCATGAAACTTAAAGAAGCTTGCTTCTTGGAAGAAAAGCTATTACAAACCTAGGCAGCATATTAGAAAGCAGAAAGGTCTGTATAGTCAAATCTATAGTCAAATCTACAGTCAATCTATTTTCCAGTCGTCATATACAGATGTGTGAGCTGGACCATAAAGAAGGCTGAGCGCCCTAAGAATGGATGTTTTTGAATTGTGATGCTGAAGAAGACTCTTGAAAGTCCCTTGGAGAGCAAGGAGATCAAACCAATCCATCCTAAAGGAAATCAACCCTGAATACTCATTGGAAGGGCTGATGTTGAAGCTGAAGTTCCAATATTTTGGCCACCTGATATGAAGAGCCTACTCATTTGAAGAGACCCTGATGCTGGGAAAGATTGAGGGCAGAAGGAGAAGGGGGCAACAGAGGATGAGATGGTTGAATGGCATCACTAACTCAATGGAGATTTGGGAAAATTCCAGGAGACAGTGAAGGACAGGGAGGCCTGGCATGCTGCCGTCCATGGGGTCGCAAAGAGTCATATACAACTTACCCCACTAAACAATGACTAGTGATTGTTGACAGGAATGCAAACTAGTACAGCCACTATGGAGAACAATGTGGAGATTCCTTAAAAAACTGGAAATAGAACTGCCATACAATCCAGCAATCCCACAGCTGGGCATACACACCAAGGAAACCAGAATTGAAAGAAACATGTGTATCCCAATGTTCATTGCAGCACTGTTTACAACAGCCAGAGCATGGAAGCAACCTAGATGTCCATCGGCAGATGAATGGATAAGAAAGCTGTGGTACATATACACAATGGAATATTACTCAGCTATTAAAAAGAATACATTTGAATCAGTTCTAATGAGGTGGATGAAACTGGAGCCTATTATACACAGTGAAGTAAGTCAGAAAGAAAAATACCAATATGGTATATTAATGCATATATATGGAATTTAGAAAGATGGTAACTATGGCCATATATATGAGACAGCAAAAGAGACACAGATGTAAAGAACAGACTTTTGGACTCTGTGGGAGAAGGCGAGGGTGGGATCATTTGAGAGAATATCATTGAAACATGTATATTATCATATGTGAAACAGATCGCCAGTCCAGGTTCAATGCATGAGACAGGGTGTTCAGGGCTGGTGCACCAGGATGACCCTGAGGGATGGGATGGGGAGGGAGGGTCAGGATGGGGAACACATGTACACCCATGGCTGAGTCATATGAATGTATGGCAAAAATCACCACAATATTGTAAAATAATTAGCCTTCAATTAAAATTAAAAAATAAATTAAAAAAAAAAGAAAAAACAATGACCAGTGATGCTAAACATCTTAACGTGTATTTATTTGGTGAAATTTCCTTTTAAGTCTTTTCCCTTTTAAAAACTGGGTTGGATGTCTTTCAGTTATTAAGTTTTAATTATTCTCTGTATATTTAAAATATAAAATCTTTATCAGATATAGATTTTGCAAATATTTTCTCCAAGTCTGTGGTTCATCTTTTCATCTTCTTAATGATGTATCTTGAGGAGGAAAAATATTTAATTTAATGACTGTCTCTTATACACATCTCATTTGATGAGTTTTATAAGTGTATACTATTATGAAACTGCCCACTGCCAAATCAAGGTATAAAACATTTCATCACTCAGCAAGTTCTTCTGTGTACCTTATAGTCAGATATTACATCTTATTACATATTTTTCTTATTTGTAAATGGTTTCCTGTAGGAAGCATATAGTTGGATTTGTTTATGTACAATTTGATAATCTCTATATTTTAATTGCTGTTTTTATATAATTTATATTTGATCTTATTATTCCTGTATTCTTGGCAGTATATCACCTATCATATTTGGAGGTAGCAACTGTTAAAACTTCAAACTATAATTATTTCTCCTTACTCTGATTCTAGACTAAAGAAGCAAATTTATACTTATAATTTTTCATTCCACTGGTTTTCTGCAGGACTATAATGCAACCAGTAAAAACAACTATAGTCTGCCTAAGAGTTATATTTCTCATCCTCAATCTCTTCATTGATATTCCTGGTTACATAGCTATCTCTGTAACCAGGGCTGGGCCCAGGGAACTATTCTCTTTGAGTTGCTGATATCCTTTAGCACTGAGGTTCATGTCTTTAAATATGATGATCCCACTGAAGTCCTATGACCCTTGAGGCCCTGAATGTGTGTTCTGTCTTTCCAGATAACTCTCTCCATTTTTATTCTAACTGAAACAAAGCTTGGCTCTAAATGAGTGTTCCTTAAAAAGTAGTCTATGGAGTCATCCGGGGTATAGCTTATAGTTTTAGGTTTCTGGACTCAAACTCAAGATATTTGAATTTATCTGTGTTTCCAGAAGCTCTCCAGGTAATTTTTGTGCATACTGAAGTTTGAAAACCATCATTCTATATCGTGAACTTTGATAATTAAAGCTATTTAGTATGTATCTATATTTGTAAAGATATTTATTAATTTTACAGTATTATTATATTATCAATAAAATCTTCTAATACTAAGAAAATGTTTTAATAATTTATGCTTATCTTCCAGTGGTTACTTGTATCCAGCCACTTTGCAGACGCCTGTTCTAAACTTGGCGGAGCTGGGTAGGCTGAGTCTATTTTCAATAATTTTATAAGGAAGAAGCAACACAAATGCTCTAAATGAATTGTTGAAATGTTGATTCTAACCAGGTAATACCCAGGCTACACGCCAGAGCAATTAAATATGAATCTGGGATGGGATTCTGGCATAAATATTTTTAAAGGTTCCTATGTCGTCCCAATGTGCAAAAAAGGTTGAAAATGACACTTACTAGAGCAATACTTCTTAAATTTTAGCAGGCATGAGAATCACCCAGAGAGCTGGTGAAGGCATGAATTCTTGGACTCTACTTGCAGTTGGTCTAGGTGGAGCTGAATTTTGTGTTTTTAAAAAGCTCCCAGGTGAAGCCAATGTTATTGGTCCACAGGTTACACTCAGTAGCACTTTATTACACTAATGGTACAGCCTCTTTAAACTTTCAGACAGGTCTTCACTTCAGATAATATTATCTAACTTTAAGTAATTAAAAAGATTAGCTGATGCCTACATTAATGAATTGTTCCTTTGAGAAAAAAATACTACTTAAAAACAGTTTAACAATAAGTTCTACCTTACATAATTTGAGAAAGACCATTATCACTAACTGTATACTAGGTCATCCTTACCATATTCTGTGACCTAAATTAACATTATGGGCATGTGATCCTGGCCACCACATGATGATGAAGACACATCAACAATTTGTTAACCTACCTTTTATCCTCTAGTGAAGATTTTAGTATCCTATATTCTTGATATAAATGGGGCCTGATTCCTGCGATTAAAGGCCTTTTCTTTTTTTTTACTAGATTCAATCCTTTCGAACTTCACTGTATCATTTCTCCAATATCAAAAGTAGACACAGAGAGGAAATAGGAATAAGAAGATTCAGTTCTAGCCTGACTTTGCCATTAATCCCCCATGTAAATCTGAAAAAAAAGCTTTTAAACTTACTGAGCTTCATTTTCTTTATCCATAAAATGAGTGGACAAAATGAATATTTCTAAGTTCTTTTCCAATTCTAAAATTGTCTTTCTATAATTTCACAAAATACTAGATCTAGAGCAAAAGATGTTTATTGTGTGAGTATGTGTTGGTTCAGTAATTCAGAACATTAAAAAAAAACTAGTTAACATACCTAGCTTTTTAGAGTTCTAGCTTTTCAGCTTTTAGAACAGAGCAAATACAATTAAAATGGATATAGTTTCAAAGTGTCTTTGCTTGGTCCAGCCATGGCTAGGCAACCTCTCCACAGAATCTTCTTAAAATGATAAAAATCATCAATTTCAATCTTCCCTAGTAAAACAAAAGGACTCTGTTGTGCTGGCAGAAATTGTATTCTTCTGTCTATGTGCGAAAAATAAAGTAACTTGATGATATTATTACTAGACTCAAAAATGTTCAGATCAGTGATTTTCAATAAGTTTATAAATTGGGATTTCTAATCTGTTAGCTCCATGTGGAGCTGCTGGGTAATTGACAGTAACCTATTTGCAAAGGGAGAATTGAAATGGTGGGATTTAGTTTATCAGTGATTTTACGAATTAACAACCTAGTAACACAGAGTGCTTAAGAAAAATTAGAAACATTTTAGATTTTTTTAAAGGTAGATTATAGAATTTTCACTTAATTACTCAATAATTCCACATCTGGACATATTTCCTAGTGAAATAATTAGAAGCATGGCAAAATCTGCATCCATAAAGAAGCTGAAGGTAGGTTTATATACACATACAGTAGGAAACTACTGGATACAACCTAATGTCCAATGATACAGCAGTTAAATGAACTATTTCATCCACGTGTGCTTAGTCGCTCAGTTGTATCTGACTCTTTGTAACTCCATGGACTGTAGCCCACCAGGCTCCTTTGTCCATGGGGATTCTCCAGGTAAGAATACTGGAGTAAGTTGCCATGCCCTCCTCCAGGGGATCTTCCCAACCCAGGGATCAAATCCAGGTTTCCCTCATTGCGGGCAGATTCTTACCATCTGAGCCACCAGGGAAGCCCCATTTCATCCATAGGATTGAATAATATGAATGCACAAACTTGCTCAGATGGTAAAGAATTAGCCTACAATGCAGGAGACAAAGGTTCGATCCCTGGGTCAGGAAGATCCCCTGGAGAAGGGAATGACTACCCACTCCTGTCTTCTTGCTTGGAGAATTCCATGGACAGAGAAGCCTGGTGGGTTACAGTCCATGGGGTTGCAAAGAGTTGGACACAACCGAGTGACTAACACTTTCACTTTCAAACTGAATTATAATTATACAAAACATTGAAAAATAGTTCTGATATGTTAATTGATGAAAACCGAGTGCAGAATATGTACTATAATAATCATGCTACAAAATCATGAATATAGAAAAGTTAGAAAGACTACAAAATATACAATAGTTATATAAGAGATTATGGATAACTTTTACTTTTCTAGCTTTCCATAATGTTTATGTGTTATCTTTATATCACAGTGGCTAAGTGTACAGACTTTGCAGCCATAGTCCTATGTCCAAAGGTGGCTTCACCTCTTACCACCTGGGTGAATTTGAAAAATATTAACACCTCCTCTCAGTTTACTCATTTATAAAGTGGGTATAATTTTAGCAACTTTTTCATACTTTGTGAATATTAATGAATTAGGTATAAAATCACTCAGCTCAGAGGATATGGCATGTAGAAAGCATTATCAGTCAGTTCAGATCAGTTCAGTCGCTCACTCGTGTCCGACTCTTTGCCACCCCATGAATCGCAGCATGCCAGGCCTCCCTGTCCATCACCAACTCCTGGAGTTCACTCAGACTCACGTCCATCGAGTCAGTGATGCCATCCAGCCATCTCATCCTCTGTTGTCCCCTTCTCCTCCTGCCCCCAATCCCTCCCAGCATCAGGGTCTTTTCCAATGAGTCAACTCTTCGCATGAGGTGGCCAAAGTATTGGAGTTTCAGCTTTAGCATCATTCCTTCCAAAGAAATCCCATGGTTGATCTCCTTCAGGATGGACTGGTTGGATCTCCTTGCAGTCCAAGGGACTCTCAAGAGTCTTCTCCAACACCACAGTTCAAAAGCATCAATTCTTCGGTGCTCAGCCTTCTTCAAGGTCCAACTCTCACATCCATACATGACCACAGGAAAAACCATAGCCTTGACTAGACGGACCTTAGTCGGCAAAGTAATGTCTCTGCTTTTGAATATGCTATCTAGGTTGGTCATAACTTTCCTTCCAAGAAGTAAGCATCTTTTAATTTCATGGATGCAGTCACCATTCGTGTTTTCTATTTATCATTGTTTAAAATGTATCATATTTCATCTATAACATGTTCTATTGATAGAAATATACACTTTTTTTTTTTCTAAATACAGAGAATATAAAAGTTCCTTTATCACATCTCTCTGACCAGTTGCCCACAATTCAGGAAAAATTACTGGTAAACATATATGTTATATACACAATCCTCACACTGCTCATATTCTGCATTTTATATCCGACTTCTTGGAAAGTTTCTTTTAGGATATTTAGATAAACCAATTTATAGCTACTCACTTAAATATAAGGCTTCAGTGATTATCAGTGGGCTTACTTAGAATGAGACCCTAAACCTGTGTTTTGCTTGAGTCTCTGAAATTACCAGAGAAACTTCAGTGTCTTTGACATATGATCCTGGTCAGCAAATAAGGAAAACGTATTTTTAAAACAACAATTCATTATAGAAAATTTGATTTCAAAAAGGAATATAACTTTGCTTCTTCTAAAGCTCCCTGGAAAATTTGTTTCCATAGTTATAAGGCAATAGAGAAAGATTAAAACTCAAACTCATTAAAAAGAAGACAACAAATTTTAAACATCTTTTAAAATGAGAAAATAGTTGAAATATCTGGCAGTAGATGATACCTAAGTATTCATAAGTATTAATAGTGACATATAGATATCTCCAAGTACATAGTAAAAAAAAAAAATTAAACTGGAAGGAACTTGCTTGTTCTACTGCTTCTTAGTCCTCGTTCAGCTGTTCAGAGGCAACAACTAGTATGGCTTTTATTTTCAGTTCTTATTGTTATTCTACACCCTTAAACAATATGCTGGTACTACTATTTTTTGATTTGTCAGTTTTTCTAATCTGACAAATTTTCTGATTTACCTGGCACGTTAGTGCTTTTGTATATGGAATGATTACTGATATATTTTAAATGATTTCCACAATTTTATTTTGTGTTTTCTTTTATTCCAATGCTTTTCCCTTCCTCCACTCTTTTCTGTCCTCTTCAGTATATCAAGATTCAAAAAATTCTCTCATTTGCTTCAACTAGTTTAGAAGTTATGAATTATATCTTTACTGGTTGCTTATCATAAAAAATTTATATTAACTGATTTTCCAATGTTAAACCAAATTTATGATGAGCATAATACCCACTTTTGTCATGATATAGTATTCTTTTGAATATTGCTGCTTCTAAGCTGAGAACTTTAGAATTTTTTGTATCTTTGCTTATGAATTTTTTGTATCTTAGCTTTTGAGTGAGATTGCCTGTCACTCTTCTCTTTTACTGACATTACTTGTATTTTCTTTATAGGCAATGCTAATTCTTAAAATCAGTTGAGAAATGAAACAAATTTTAAATTCTCTGGAAGAGTCTATGTACATTAAATATATTTTCAGTGTTCAGTAGAACTCAGCAATGAAACAGCCTGGACCTAGAGTTTTTGTGGTAGAAAGTTTCAAATTACTGACCTGAGTAATTCAATATTAAAATGTTTTACAAATTATTTAAAATGTTTTAAGAATTTATCTCTTACAAATTAAAACATTGTTTCTATAAAATCTGTAATAATGTCAGTTTTTTTCATGATCAAGTTGGTTATTTCTTTCTCTCTCCATCAACTTAATTTAACAGCTTTTTCAATGACTTGTGACTCTGTAGAACCTCTCCATTATATATATTTTTTCCATTTTGTTAATATCTTCTCTTCTCTTTGTTTGAAATTATTTATCTTCCAACTTCTTGTTCTGGAGTCTTAGCTTATTTATTTAAGTCTACACAGTTTTCTCTACATGGCCATTTAGTGGCCTTCCATGAAGTTTGATATGAAGCATTTTCATTTAAAGAAGTGGATGTGAGTGAAGCAAGAGGAATTGCGTGGTGAATGCTATGATGCACTTCCTGATCACCCTTCCAAAAGGAGTGATGGATCTCATCAATTGCTGAGAGTCCTCCAAGCACAAAGTCCCCCTCATATACAGCCTTGACTGTTGAAAGCTGTCTCACTTAAGGTTATGCTTCTTGCCTTGGGTACTACTCTGTGTCCAGTGCCTGGTGGACCTGGGCTACAAATTCCTGACCTTCTTTCCCAGCTCAGGCAGTACTTAAGGGTCAGCTTCAACACTCCCCCTCGAGTCAGCTCAGGTTTCTGCTGATATTTTATCATAGCTATACTTCCCCTTAGGCTTCCCAGGTGGTTCAGTGGTAAAGAACCTGCCTGTCAATGCAGGAGACACAAGAGATGTGGGTTCAATCTCTGGGTCAGGAAGATCCCCTGAAGCTGGAGATGGCAACCCACTCCAGTATCTTTGCCTGGAGAATCCCATGGACAGAGGAGCCTGGCGGGCTACAGTCCACATGATTGCAAAGAGCTGGAGAGGACTGAGCTACTGAACACACACGCACACACACACTTAATTCCCCTTCTGTCCAATCTTGTTTTTTTCCTCTTTCTACCATCACATATTGATCCTAAGAGGATGCTCTAAAAATCTCCTGGCAGAGTAATCTCTATGTCATTCTTCTCAGAGTACGAAACCCATGCGAGAAAGCTTTCTGGAAGAAAGGACAGTCAACCCGGAACTAACACAATTCTATATAAGAATATAAAGCAATCTTGAGAAAGAAGAATGGAACTGGAGGAATCAACCTGCCTGACTTCAGGCTCTACTACAAAGCCACAGTCATCAAGACAGCATGGTACTGGCACAAAAACAGAAATATAGATCGATGGAACAAAATAGAAAGCCCAGAGATAAATCCACACACCTATGGAGAAGGCAATGGCACCCCACTCCAGTACTCTTGCCTAGAAAATCTCATGTACGGAGGAGCCTGGTAGGCTGTAGTCCATGGGGTCACTAAGAGTCGGACACGACTGAATGACTTCACTTTGACTTTTCACTTTCATGCACTGGGGAAGGAAATGGCAACCCACTCCAGTATTCTTGCCTGGAGAATCCCAGGGACAGCGGAGCCTGGTGGGCTGCCGTCTGTGGGGTTGTACAGAGTCAGTCACGACTGAAGTGACTTAGCAGTAGCAGTATGGACACCTTATTTTTCACAAAGGAGGCAAGAATATACAATGGAGAAAAGACAATTTCTTTAACAAGTGGTGCTAGGAAAACTGATCAACCACTTGTAAAAGATGAAACTAGAACACTTTCTAACACCATACACAAAAATAAACTCAAAATGGATTAAAGACTAGAAACTCCTAGAGGAGAACATAGGCAAAACACTCTCCGACATACATCACACACAGCAGGATCCTCTATGACCCACCGCCCAGAATATTGAAAATAAAAGCAAAAATAAACAAATGGGACCTAGTTAAAGTTAAAAGCTTCTGCACAACAAAGGAAGCTATAAGCAAGGTGAAAAGACAGCCTTCAGAATGGGAGAAAATAATAGCAAATGAAGGAACTGACAAAGAACTAATCTCAAAAATATATAGGCAACTCCTGCAGCTCGATTCCAGAAAAATAAATGACCCAATCAAAAAATGGGCCAAAGAATTAAACAGACATTTCTCCAAAGAAGACATACGGATGGCTAACAAACACATGAAAGATGCTCAACATAACTCATTATCAGAGAAATGCAAATCAAAACCACAATGAGGTACCATTTCACGCCATTCAGAATGGCTGTGATCCAAAAGTCTACAAGCAATAAATGCTGGAGAGGGTGTGGAGAAAAGGAAAGCCTCTTATGGGAATGCAAACTAGTACAGCCACTATGGAGAACAGTATGGAGATTCCTTAAAAAACTGCAAATAGAACTGCCTTATGACCCAGCAATCCCACTGCTGGGCATACACACCAAGGAAGCCAGAATTGAAAGAGACACATGTACCCCAAACCTGTATGCGAGACAGCAAAAGAGACACAGATGTATGGAACGGTCTTTTGGACTCTGTGGGAGAGGGAGAGGGTGGGATGACTTGGGAGAATGGCATTGAAACATGTATACTATCATGTAAGAACGAAGCACCAGCCTATGTTCGATACAGGATACAGGATGCTTGGGGCTGGTTCACAGGGATGATCCAGAGAGAGGATATGGGGTGGGATATGGGAGGGGGATTCAGGATTGGGATCTCATATACACCTATGGTGGATTCATGTCAATGTATGGCAAAACGAATATGGTATTGTAAAGTAAAATAAAGTAAAAATAAAATTAAAAAAAAAAAAAGAGATGAATGGATAAAAAAGCTGTGGTACATATACACAATGGAGTATTACTCAGCCATTAAAAAGAAGACATTTGAATCAGTTCTAATGAGGTGGATGAAACTGGAGCCTATTGTACAGAGTGAAGTAAGCCAATACAGTATATTAACACATACATATGGAATTTAGAAAGATGGTAACGATAACCCTGTATGCGAGAAAGCAAAAGAGACACAGATGTATAGAACAGTCTTTTGGACTCTGTGGGAGAGGGAGAGGGTGGGATGATTTGGGAAAATGGCATCGAAACATGTATAACATCATATAAGAAATGAATCGCTAGTCCAGGTTCAATGCATGATACAGGATGCTTGGGGCTGTTGCACTGGGATGACCCAGAGGGATGGTATGGGGAGGGAGGTGGGAGGGGGGTTCAGAATGGGGAACACGTGTACACCCGTGGCAGATTCATGTTGATGTATGGCAAAACCAATACAATACTGTAAAGTAATTAGCCTCCAATTAAAATAAATAAATTTATATTAAAAAAAAGAATATATTCAGTAAGTGCTAACAGCTCACAGACTTGGAGAGCAGTTTGCACATGTGTCTGTGTGCTAAAGTGGAGGGAGGCATGTGTCATGAAGGATAGAACTAGAAACGCAAGCTTTCCCTAAATTACACAGAATCTTATCATCTCCTTGAGATGTTCAGGGACTTAGATCCAAGTGCTAGTACTATAGCTGTGTGTGCTCAGCACAGCTCATTGATTAGAAGAGCTAGATGGGAATTACTGGGTAAAGTTTCATCAGGAAGCAACAGTTAGAACTGGACATGGAACAACAGACTGGTTCCAAATAGGAAAAGGAGTACGTCAAGGCTGTATATTGTCACCCTGCTTATTTAACTTCTATGCAGAGTACATCATGAGAAACGTTGGACTGGAAGAAACACAAGCTGGAATCAAGATTGCCGGGAGAAATATCAATAACCTCAGATATGCAGATGACCCCACCCTTATGGCAGAAAGTGAAGAAGAGCTAAAACGCCTCTTGATGAAAGTGAAAGAGGAGAGTGAAAAAGTTGGCTTAAAGCTCAACATTCAGAAAACGAAGATCATGGCATCCGGTCCCATCACTTCATGGGAAATAGATGGGGAAACAGTGGAAACAGTGTCAGACTTTATTTTTTTGGGCTCCAAAATCACTGCAGATGGTGACTGCAGCCATGAAATTAGAAGATGCTTACTCCTTGGAAGAAAAGTTATGACCAACCTAGATAGTATATTCAAAAGCAGAGACATTACTTTGCTGACTAAGGTCCGTCTAGTCAAGGCTATGGTTTTTCCTGTGGTCATGTATGGATGTGAGAGTTGGACTGTGAAGAAGGCTGAGTGGCGAAGAATTGATGCTTTTGAAGTGTGGTGTTGGAGAAGACTCTTGAGAGTCCCTTGGACTGAAAGGAGATCCAACCAGTCCATTCTGAAGATCAACCCTGGGATTTCTTTGGAAGGGATGATGCTAAAGCTGAAACTTCAGTACTTTGGCCACCTCATGCAAAGAGTTGACTCATTGGAAAAGACTCTGATGCTGGGAGGGATTGGGGGCACGAGGAGAAGGGGACGACCGAGGATGAGATGGCTGGATGGCATCACGGACTCGATGGATGTGAGTCTGAGTGAACTCCAGGAGATGGTAATGAACAGGGAGGCCTGGCATGCTGCGGTTCATGGGGTCGCAAAGAGTCGGACACGACTGAGCGACTGAACTGAACTGAACTGATAAAGGGAACCAGATTTCCTTCAAATAGTAAAGATATTATCATTTCTTGAAGTGTGATAGCACTTAGCCAACAACAAATGTTTGCAGATAAAATGATCACAGAATTTCTAACGACCTGATTCCTCATTAGAAGTCCATTTCACTGTTGACTTACCCAGCAGGATTTTGGAAAATGTTTTTATTCTCTGGGGACCATGCAGCCTTTTCCTCTTATGGCTTGCAGGCAAATAGCACCCACAGGGAAAATTCTATTGCACATTGTCAGTGTTCAGATATGCAACCAGATCACTGCTGTGCTTTATTAAAAGCATAAATCAGAACTTGAGCTGAATATGTACAAAGGAAATTTGATTTGTACATCTTTATAACATCAAAGAATGACTCCAGTTTCCAAAGGCGGCCTACTTACTGTCTTATTAAAGGATCAGCACCACAGTAATATTTTCCAATAGGTGATATCATTGACAGGCCTGCATTCCCTATGTTTTATTTTTTAATTAAAAAAAAAAATCCCCCTATGTTTTAAATGTAGTGGGGAATTCAACATAATCATAAGTAAAATCCAAGCAAATTCTGGCTTCTTCAATTGTCAATAATGTATCATATATAGAAAATAATGATTACATAAGAAGCAGTCAAAATTAGAGTTTTGCCAATGCTCTGGGACAACCCAGAGGGATGGGGTGGGGAGGGAGCTGGGAGGGGATTCAGAATAGAGGGACACGTGCACCCGTGACTGATTCATGTCAATGTATGGCCAAAACCACCACAATATTGTAAAGTAATTAGCCTCCAATTAAAATAAATAAAGTTTTTTTTTTTTTTTTAATTAGGGCTGTTGGTTAGAAAAAGACATTTCTGTAAGTGTTTATAGAATCCAAATAGGGGTAGGTGACAGAAGGAGAATGAAAGAGGAGAAAGAGAGGAAAGTGAGGAGACATCTACATGTGCCTGATTGAAGAGAAAAATAATAATGTTTTTCTAAAGATTGGAATAAGCACTTCAAAGATCTGCCACTAGCAGAAAAGTCAGAGCAGTCACTTTGATATAGTTAATTCAGCCGAAAGTAGCAAATCCTTTTGCATAATACAATCCTTCAAAAGCGGTGTTGCAACTCCCGAGTGACATACCTTAACCTTAGCAGCTCAGTGTATCCGGGAGAAAACAATGTTTGTGTACAAAGTTTCCGTAAGCACAAGGATATTTTGTGGTTTCTATTAGGTTCAGAGTAGCTGCTGCAATAATTGAAAGCACCAAAATTCAGTTGCTCAGCCCAAGAGATGCTATTTCTCACACACAGAGAAATCCAATGAGGGTTAATCATCTCCCACCTACCTGCAGTGGAGGCTTGGAAATGTGATCCGTGCCTGTGAAGCCACTTCTCAGTGTCACTTCTGTACTCGAGCAGGCTTTACTGGGCAGTTAATTCTGCTCCATGTGAGCCATCACTGTCCTCAGAAAATGGCAACAGGTCCCCTTTTGATTTACTTTTCTGATCATTTCTGCACTGGAATGCTTATGTCCGATCGATGTCTAGTCCTGTGCATCCATTTAGAAATAAATGAATGCAGTTCAATTGAACACAAATTTTTATACTAAATATTATGTGGATCTAAGATTGTTGAGTTACAATGGTCTGTGAATGTTAATAGTAAATACGATATTATTAGGGTCCTCAGGGAACTCATAGAGGATATTAATACAAGCCAGTTTCAACACCACCATGTGTAAGATAGCTGGCTTGTAGGAAGCTGCTGTAGAGCACAGTGAGCTCAGCTTGGTGCTCTGGGATGACCTAGAGGAGTGGAATGGTGGGGGTGGGAGGGGGTGCTCTAGAGGAAGGGATCTGTGCAAACATATAGCTGATTCACTCTGTTGTACAGCAGAAACTAACACAACGTTGTAAAACAATTATACTCCAACAACAGCAAAATAAAAAAAAAAAAAATCAGCACAATGCAGTTAGTACTAGGTGCTTTAAAGCGTATTTTAGGTTTACTCTTTTTTATATTTTAATGAAGCATCATTCTTTGGAGGATTAATTGTCACAATTGTACTGACATTTGAATTGACTTAGGTCATAAGATTTTAGTAAATCTCTAAATATAATCATATCGAGGACTTGACCTTGCACCAAAAATGTCTGATTTTAAAGAAAATTCTTTTCAGTTCTCTTTCCAAATTGGAGGAAGAGCATCAAATAGACTCGAAGCGGCCAATGTCATTTTTATTTTCCATAATACATGGGCTCAGTCTTTTATTGACAACTAATATTTGAGATTTTGTTTTAATGAGCTTTAGTTCAACATCTTTTCCCAGACTGAGGAGACTGGCAAGCCACACAGGAGTACAACCACAGCACATACAATAAATAGCTCTCAGCCTATATCATTACTTTCTATGTTCTTCTGTGTTCTTCCCAGCCCAGATTTACTACTCCAAATTCCAATCTCATACTTTTTGATCAAAGATCAAAAGCATTTTGGGCCTTCATGTGGAATTAGATATTGTAATGGAAAGAAATCAGACTCAAAGTCCTCAATCTGCCATTATTTAACTATCTAGTGTCTTAGCAATTTACGCATGTGTGAAAACAGTTTCAGATTAATGAAGAAGCTTCAGTGCCATATGTGTCCTGTAGTCTATTATTCTAATGCATTTCTGTATAATTACGTCGTCAATGCAGGGGATACCAATATAAAAGTCCAGTGGACATAAGGCATATCAATAATTGTCCTTTTGTTGTTTAGATTTAAACATAATTCCTTGTTCAATTTGGAAGTCAGCTTGTTTATGCTACCTTCTGCATGTTGTTAGCTCCTTCTATGCAATATCTTTCTTATCCTCTTGAATGCAAAGTACTGACTACCTGAAAATTAGTTCATAAGCTAAAAGCTTAAAACCCTGCACAATTCTTATGTTTATCAAGACTCTGCTAAGATAATGTATTGAAAATAAATAGGGTTGCTTTTGGGAATACTTCCAACTTTGAGTCTTTGGCAGGGTTAGACTTCCACTGGAAAATAAAATTAGCCAAAGCTCTAGCTCAAAACCATTTGAAAGATAAAGCTACGGGGATTACTCTAATGTATTCAAGGTGTACATGTACTTTGAGTACAGCTAATAATAAGCTCCCTGGAAAATATGATGAAGACACTGGCAGATTATCAAAGTTCAACAGAATCAGTTTCATGAATATCTGAGACCACCATTTTCAAAATAGGTTGGTGGATTTCAAGTTTACAGTTTCATTTGGAATGTTCACGTTGGGAGGGCTTTTTCATAATCACAGGGAAGGGGACAAGAAGATTTGCCTCCCACTTTCAGTGTGTGTCCTGATGCTGTTGTGTCTCAGCATCTGCCTCCCAAGCAAAAGGCCACCCAGGAGCTGGAAGGAAAGGAGCATGCCGAGGAACTTGTGGTGAAATTTGGCTGCAGTACCCGAAAGGCCCTTTTGCTGTATTTTGAAAGGGTGTTGACTAATATTTGAGTGCTAAGAATGGGGTAGATGTTCTACCCACCAAACTCAGTGTCTGTTCTGGAGCGGTGTGCATTCTTAGAGTGATCGGTCTCCAGAAGTGACAGAAAGTTGTTACTTCATTCTTCTAAAATACAGAAAAACTAATGTTTCAGGTCATATGAATTCCCACAGTAATCTAGCCTCATCTCAGATTCATAAAAAGGGTTTAATTTTTATAACTGAATATATAAACTGCCTTTCTAGTGAGAGATTATATCACTTCTAGCACCACCGACTCAACGGACATGAATTTGAGCACACTCTGGGAGATGGTGGTGGGCAGAGGAGCCTTGCGTGCTGCACTCCATGGGGTCACAAAGAGTTGGACACGACTTAACTACTGAACAGCAACAACAAAAGCAGTTGTTTTCAGGGGGTGACATGAAGTGACATGAGTAAGTCTTGACACTTTTTTAACTTGCACATTCTCTCGTCTCGACAGGCCCACTTTCTCCCGAAGATTTTGGTGCATCCCTATCCATGGACAGCGTGGCTATAATCTATCACTGTGATCAATAGTTACTTGTAAGAGTGGGTTGTGGCTCCTGGATATTGGAGTGGGAAATAGCTTGAAAAACAGCTCCTCTGTCTTGGAATAACAGTTCTCAACAATGTCCCAAGCTCTTCAGGGATTTATGAAGTTAGTAACGAAGACCTGCAGGTGGAGTTCATTATTTTTTAAAACTACCTTATGGAAACTGTAAGCCTACTGCCAGTAAAGCTGCTTCAGCAACTGCATTGTCTCTCATCTATGGGCTCCAATTGTATCAACTCATGTTGATAAGCTACTATTAATGAGCTATATGAAAGCTCTGATGATACATATTCCTTGGTAAACAGAAATGGAAAAAAATGAATTTTTATTTAATTAAGTCCGTTACTTTGATTAGTAGATGGTTTCAAAACATGGGGCACAAAGAAGAAAAGTAATTCCAAGAGCATGAAGGAATTCAAAATTTTGTCAACCACTGACCTCAAATGAGATAGAATTCAGCATAGGAGAAGAATCTATTGATTTCTCTTTAATCAGTAATTTATTAATTGTTACATCTGTATGTATGTTTGGGCACAGATATGTATGCTGGTGCTGATTAGTCACTTCAGTTGTGTCTGACTCTGTGCGACCCCATGGACTGCCACCTGCCAGGCTCCTCAGTCCATGGGATTCTCCAGGCAAGAATACTAGAGTGGGTTGCCATGCCCTCCTCCAGTGGATCTTCCTGACCCAAGGATTGAACCCAGGTCTCCTGCATTGCAGGTGGATTCTTTACCACTGAACCACCAGGGAAGCCCACAGATACGTATATTTCTTCTAAAATAGGATGTGAGAAATAGCATCAAATATATTAATTAAGGGGAGAGTTCTCTACATATTGATAGCTCTAATCACTTACTAATTTTAATTATGATCTTTTAAAATTATTCATGTTTTATTTATCTTCATAAACTTGAATTCCACACCCTTACTCCTCCTGGGATGGGTGCTGTGGGTGGTAGACTGTGGGAGGTCCAACTTTAGAATGCATTTTAACCAAATTACTCTTATTAGTAAATTTTGCATCTTACATAAGGTATGTATGATTGACCTTAAAAACATATTTGCAAATACAAAGCTCATGAATGTAGTTCTTACTGCTTTTTGTATAATGGTTGATAAATTAGAATCTGGATACTTGGAGATTTCTTTCTCTTATAAAATTTAGCAAGAATTTCTACCAGCAAATTATTATTAGGAAAGTTGTTGCTGAGACAAGAAAATCATAAAACAGAGATAGGAGCCTTTGAAAGGGACCAGGCTGTTAACTTTCAGGAGACAGAAAGTTCTTTGTCCTTTTCTCTATTTTTTTCCTAGTTACAATTAGAATTGGAGGGAGAAGGACGAACAGGGCTGTCAAACGGCAGTGAGAGACACAGGCTTGAGGAAGGTGACAAAGGTTCGAGATGAACAAACATTTGGGTGTGTTGGTTTGATCTCCAAGGTATCAGTAAGAAAACAATGAAAGGAGACCAACCTGTTGACTTTCCTCCATGGAAGAAAGGTGTCATTTAATTCTGAAACTAAAGTGTATTCCAGAAGAATTCTACTTTTTAAAACAGTAATTCCAAAATTCTTGAGACTGCAGCTCATCTTTTTAAGCTGCTTGAAGAGATAGCAATAATACACTGTAAATATTAACCCTGGTCCACTCACATGTTTATTTAACAAGAGTTTGGCATTCTTGGAGTGAATCTGGGCTGTATCATTTTTAATGTTCAACTGGTGGTCATAGAGACTCTTCAGTCAAATTTTAACAAGAGGAAGTTGGGGGCAGAAAGAAAGAAAAGCATGAAGCTGCTATTTGCCTTGTGAAATAATATTATAGGGATTCATCTTTTTAAAATCCCTTTCTCGTCTCCGCTTGTTTCCACTGTAAAGCAGGAATAATAGTTGGGAACATGAAAGCAGTCTGACATTTGTTCCACTTCGTGTGTTTCATACCTCTCCTCCATCAACATGCGCTCTATCTTAACAGCAGAGGAAAGAAGCCTAGAGCACAGACATCAGAGAGCCAACATAATACAGACCCTGAGTCAGAGGGCTCCTAGCTAAGTCAGGAAGGGAGTTTTTCAGATGCTCTGAGGACCTAACAAACAATTGCTAGAAAAGCCAGAGATCATTGCTTTGTCCATCTGCCAACAGTTCCAAAAAGTGATCTTCCCACTGCTTTGAATATAGTGAATTTTTTATCCTTTGTGTTCTTCTTCCCCATCACAATACTTAATATTGTGCTCTGTAGGCACATCAGCCTCTCAACAATTGTGGGCAGGTTGGAAATATGATTTGAAATAACAAGATGAGGCAGGGTGAGGTCCATGAAAATGCACTGCTTGGATCTAACTTGGGGAGTGGAATGAATGTGTTGTCCCACTGCTGCCTTCCAAATCCTCCCTTGTGTTTGCACAGGGCTTGCTTTTGGCAAGGCTGTTCCTGTGATGGCAGGACTCTCCTTGTGGGTGACTTGAGCTTGCAGACTCTCTTTAGGTTTGCCCCAGAACTTCTGGAGCTGTGTTGTGTTGTTAGACCCCTCCTAGCAGAATTCCTTCATTTACTCTCTCCTTCCACAGGGCTCAGACTTGCTATGCCCTCCTGGGTTCCCTGGCTTCTCCAGCATCCTCCCCTTTGCTCTACATAAAAGATTTTCATCAATAAACCTCTTACAGGTATAATACTGTGTTGGCAAACTGCTCCTTAGAGGACCTGAGCTGAAACAAAAGGTAAAGAGATTTTCTTCCATGGTTTAGAGCTCTAGATTTGAGTGTAAATAATGCATTAGGGAAAAATTAAGGGGATTCCCAGGTGGCACTAATGGTAAAGAACCTGCCTGCCAATGCAGGAGACATAAGAGACACCAGTTCTATCCCTGGGTCAGGAAGATCCCCTGGAGAAGAACATGCAACCCACTTCAGTATTCTGGCCTGGAGAATCCCATGGACAGAGGAGCCTGATGGTCTACAGTCCATGGGGTCACAAAAGAGGTGGACACAACAGAAGCAACTTAGCACACTCGCAAGGGACAAGAGGCAAACATTCAAATGGAATTTCAAAGTGGGCTTGGTCACCCTCTCACTCTTTCAACTTCTTTGCCTCTCCCAGTCCATTAGCAGAGATTGGCCAACATTAAAAAATGTTGGCCAATAGGGCAAGATATCAAATGTTTTGTGCTCATAGGTGACATGCTTTCTGCTGCAACCACAGAACTCTGCTATTGTATAGTAGAAGCACCCGTGGCAACACGTAAGAGTGGACATGGTTGTGCTCCAATAAAACTTTATTTAAAAAGCAGATGGCAGGGCATGATTGGCCTCTGGGCCATGGTTTGTGGACCCATGGTCTTTCAGTTCACATGAAAGATTTTCTTTGGCTTAATGAGTCATTTATTTAGGCCCCTGGAAACTGAGAAGTCCATTTCAAGTTCAAAAGCATGAGAGACTCTGTGCTCTGAATTGGTATCTTCTATAAAGACACTTGCCCCTCCATCAGCATTCAAGGCTCTCTTTTGTGGGGATCCGGTGTCCCATGTGCCCACTCCCCAGATCTCTGTCACTTGCTTACAAATTTGCTAAGCACTTCATTTCCCATTCTAACAAAGGAAAACTTCATTTTTTTTGTTGCTGGAAATTTGAAAATGGAAATGTAAAAAGAGGATGACTGCTTCTTGCAAAACTTTCTAGCAACTACAATGAGTCACCATGGCAACTCTCATTTTTGGATTAAGACCTTTTGGAGTGGGAGCTGATGAGGAAAAAAAAATGTTGCATGCAGCCAGCTGAGGTTTTGACTTTAGCTAGAAAAATACCTTGAAGTTTTCCCAGATGTGTAGGAGTTGGAAAAAGGGAAGCAGAGCTGATAAAGGTCCCATGATTCTGAGAACTAACCCAGTTATGAGGTCAGTCAATCAAGTGTCCAGGTATTCTACAGCTGAAGTGAGATGGTAAGGTTTTATTTCCATGATTATGTTTAATTGGTGGTGAACTTCAGTATTTTGTGATTAATATTTCATGTACTTGATGTCACTATTAATATTCTTGCCTGAATATGCATATTACACTTGGATTATACTATTCTCAAAGAAAGGATTTAGACTGGATCTATTTAGATCATCTTTGGCAATTTTCATTCCAAACTTCAAGAAAAAATGGCAGAAAATGGCTTTGATTCTTGGACAAGGATCTGGGACAGTGGCAATATAAACCTTGGCTCTCCCTCTTAAGAGCCATCCACGACTCAGAATGGATTTCCAAGCCATTTCTTTGTTTCTTGGCACTTGCCCTGATCCCTTTGTCCTTCTCTCTTTCTTTGTTCTTGTTGAGTGCTGAGACAGAGCCAAACCAGAGTAGTCAGTAATAGATGACAAATCTTCCTTTACACAGAGCCTCTTAAAAATAGTAACAATGTGCAATACTTTTAATGAAGAACCAATAATTGTGAGTGTTAATCATCAAATTAATGATAACATGTAATTAATATAATTAGTGACAATAATAATATAATTAATATAACATATAATTAATATAATTAGTGACAATAATAATAGTTATGAAGTGGTAGATTAAGCATGTTTGCAAAAAGTACTAAAATAATAATGAGCTTGCCATCTCACTTGATCTTTAAAATATCTCATGTGAAAACTATCTAGCTGGTATTTTATTGATTAGAAAATTTAGGTTCAGAGTTTAATTCTGATTAAATAATTCTACCAAGAACATAAAGCTTTCCCAGGTGGCATGTGGTAAAGAATCCACTTTCCAAGGCAGGAGATGCAAGATGCAGGTTTGATCCCTGTGTTGGGAAGATCCCCTGGAGAAGGAAATGGTAACCCCTTCCAGTATTCTTGTCTAGAAAATCCTGTGGACAGAGGGGCTTGGCGGGCTATAATCTCAGTTCAGTTCAGTTCAGTCGCTCAGTCGTGTCTGACTCTTTGCGACCCCTTGAATCACAGCACACCAGGCTTCCCTGTCCATCATCAACTCCCAGAGTTCATTCACTCAGACTCAAGTCCATCGAGTCCCTGATGCCATCCAGCCATCTCATCCTCTGTCCCCTTCTCCTCCTGCCCCCAATCCCTCCCAGCATCAGAGTCTTTTCCAATGAGTCAACTCTTCGCATGAGGTGGCCAAAGTACTAGAGTTTCAGCTTTAGTATCATTCCTTCCAAAGAAATCCCAGGGTTGATCTCCTTCAGAATGGACAGGTTGGATCTCCTTGCAGTCCAAGGGACTCTCAAGAGTCTTCTCCAACACCACAGTTCAAAAGCATCAATTCTTCAGCACTCAGCCCTCTTCACAGTCTAACTCTCACATCCAAAAGAAACTGAGCACACACACACAGAACACCAAGAACATAAACCTAATATTTCATAAAATTGAAATTGTTGTCTAGTCTGGCCTCTAATGACTGAGGAAGTGAATAGGTTCAGAACTTGATGCCATCTGATCTGGGTATGAATCCTGGTTCTACTCTTCCATGGTAAATTACTCAACCTCTATGTCTGCCCCACTGGACCATTGAAAGGATTAGTATTTGGGTTTGTGGTTGTTGTTTATTTTTTAATTGGAAGGTGCTTTACAGTATTGTGTTAGTTTCTGTGGTATAACAACACGAATCATCTAAATGTACACATATATCCCCTCTCTCTTGAACTTCCCTCCCACTCTGACCCGTCCCAAACTTCTAGACTATCACAGAGCACCAAGCTGGGCTCTGTATCAGAGAACAGCTTTCAATTAGCTATGTATTTTATACATGGTAGTGTACATATCTCAATGCTACTCTCAGTTCGTTCCACCCTCTCCTTTCTCTGCTGCATCCACAAGTCCATCTTCTACATCTGAGTCTTTATTTCTGCCCTGCAAAGAGGCTTATCAGTACCATTTTTCTAGATTCCATATATATACATTAATATACAATATTTTTCCTTTCTGACTTACTTCACTCTCTCTGAAAGATCCAGATCACTACAAATGACCCAATTTTGTTCCTTTTTATGGTTAAGTAATATTGCATTTTGGAGGCATTGCCCAAGATGGTTCAGCAGAAGGATGTGTGCTGATGACACCACTCTAACGGCAGAAAGAGAAGAGGAACTAAAGAGCCTCTTGATGAGGGCAAAAGAAGAGAGTGAAAAGGCTGGCTTAAAACTCGGCATTCAAAAAACTAAGATCATGGCAACTGGTCTCATCACTTCATGGCAAATAGACAGGGAAAAAGGTGAAACAGTGACAGATTTTATATTCTGGGCCTCCAAAATCAGTGTGGGCAGTGACTGCAGCCATGGAAGGAAGGCTATGACAAGCCTATATAGTGCATTAAAAAGCAGAGACATCACTTTGCTAGCAAAGGGCTGTACAGTCAAGGCTATTGTTTTACCAATAGTCATATACAGATGTGAGAGTGAAACATAAAGAAGAATGAACACCAAGGAACCGACACTTTTGAACTGTGGTGCTGGAGAAGACTCTTGAGAGTCCCTTAGACAGCAATGAAATCAAACCAGTAAATCCTAAAGGAAGTAAACCCTGAATATTCATAGGAAGAACTGATGCTGAAGTTGAAGTTCCAATACTTCGGCCTCTTGATGTGAAGAGCTGACTCATTGCAAAAGACCTGGGTGCTGGAAAAGATTGAGGGCAGGAGGAGAAGGGGGTGACAGAGAATGAAATGGTTGATTGGCATCACAGATAAAATGGACATGAGTTTGAGCAAACTCTAGGAGATAGTGAAGGATAGGGAAGCCTGGCCTGCTGCGGCCCATGAGGTCACAAATAGTCAAACATGACTTCGCAACTGAACAACAACAACAATATTCCATTGTCTATGTGTGCTACAACTTCTTTATCCATTCATCTGTTGATGAACAGCTAGGTGACTTCCATGTCCTAGCTATTGTAAATAGTGCTGCAGTGAAAAATGGTGTATGTGTATCTTAAATGAGCATTATTTGGATAATGTTTAGAGCCATGCTAAGCATACATACTATATTCATGTTTTTAAAATAAATAATTATACTGCACTGAGTTCAGTTCAGTTCAGTCACTCAGTCATGTCCGACTCTTTGCGACCCCATGAATTGCAGCACGCCAGGCCTCCCTGTCCATCGGTTCTGAAAATTTGAATAAATTAGCTGACATTAGGAAATCTACATGACCTTTTTAAGCTTCAATTTCTACTCATGTGCAAAATGGAGATAATACTAGTATTATCTTACAGTTGTTTGCAAAGCTAATTGGACTTAACGTAAAGACCTTATTTCACTACCAGGGACTTACTAAGGGCTCAAATTTTGTTATTTATTGAACAAGTCTTGGTTCTCTAGAGAAACAGAACAAATTGTATAAATGTAGTAAAGAATAGAATAGATTTTTGACCTATAAGGAGTTGCCTTATGCAACGGTAGAGTTGAGAAATAAGTCTCTGATCTGCAGGCAGAGATGGCAAGCCAGGGGAGCCAATGGTGTAAATTTCAATCTGAGTCTGAGTCTAAAGCAGATAGATGTGCCAGATCAAAGACAGCCACGTAGAAAGCATTCTTTATCAGCTTTCTATTTTATTCAGAATGAACTGTTTTACTCAGACTACTAGCTCAAATGTTGACATTCAGAAAGACTCTCCCAGACACACTTAGAAATAATGTTTGTAAAAGACTATGTATGTGCCTCTAAAATTAATGTTAAGTCACCCAGAGCCAGACATTCTGGAGAGTGAAGTCAAGTGGACCTTGGGAAGCACTGCTGTCAATAAAGCTAGTGGATGTGATGGAATTCTAGTAGAGCTAATTAAAATCATAAAAGATGATGCTATCAAAGTGTTGCTCAATATGTAGCCAATCTGGAAGATCTAGAAGTGGCCACAGGACTGGAAAAGGTCAATCCTCATCCCAGTTCCCAAGAAGGGAAGTATTAAAGAATGTGCTAACCATTGGACAACTGCATTCATTTCCCATGCTAGTAAGGTCATGCTTAAAATCTTGCATGCCAGGCTTCAGTGTTACATAAACCAAGGACTTAAAGATGTCCAAGCTGGGTTTGGAAAAGGCAGAGGCACAAAGATATCGAATTTGCAACATTTGCTGGATCTCAGAGAAAGCAAGGGAATTCCAGAAAAACATCTACCTCTGTTTCATTGATTACACTAAAGCCTTTGACTGTGTGGATCATAATAAACTGTGGAAAGCTCTTAAAGAGATGGGAATACCAGGCCATCTTATCTGTCTTAGCTGGTGAGATGGCTGGATGGCATCATTGATGCAATGGACATGAGCTTGAGCAAACTCTGGGACATGGTGAAGGACAGGGAGGCCTGGTGTGCTGCAGTCCATGGGGTCACAAAGATTCAGACACGGATGGGTGACTGAACAAAAACAACAAAATTTATATGTGGAAATCCTAAATCTCAAGGTAATTCTATTAGGAGGTGGAGGGGGGGTGTCTTTGAAAGATGACTAGGTTCTGAGGGTAGAGCCCTTATGGATGGGTTTAGTGCCCTTATAAAAGAGACCCTGGAAAGATTCTTTCCTCTTTTCACCATATGAGGTAACAGGAAAAAGATGGTGTCTAGGAGGCATACCCCCAAAAGACAGTGAATCTCCTAGTATCTTGATCTCAGAGTTCTAGCTTTCAGAACTGTGAGAAATGCATTTCTGTAGTTTATAAGCCACTCAGTTTGTGCTTTTTTGTTATAGCAACCCCAATGGACAATGTTTAACCAAATATCTAGGCACCCAGCAGCCCAGTCAAGTTGCTGTGTAAAATTAACTATCCAGGACAATTTGGTTATTTTTGTTGTTATTGCATTGTCTTCTTCATGGAGCCAAAATCTATGCAAATAAATCAACCACATCAACACTGAAATATAACCAAGTATAAATGGCTAATGTAGATACTATGTATAATATTTTAAATTTCTTAGGAGAACACACACATCATTCAAAGACTAATCTGCTTGGCTGATGAAATAATTTCAACTACAATTTCAAGGAAATTTCTTCTCATAGAGAAACATCTTATTTATGTACCACATAACTTAAGAATAATGAGTTGACTGAAAAGACACTACACACAACATAAACCAATGTACAAAAAATATTAGGACCTTCTTGAAGTGCTGGAGTTTTAAGGCATCAGTTGGACAGCAGCTTTTTAAAAAGCTCAGTTAAGGCAGAGTTCTTGCCAGACAAAGCACCTTTGCCTGTTACGGGAATTTGTGAAGCATCACAGATGGTTTACTAAAAAAAGACCCAGAGGAGATTCCTACAACCTACGAGCAAAGTGGCAGGTGCAGAGTATAAGTCCCCTCAAGCTGCCACTATGAACACATAGACCCCCAGCCTGGGTAACCTGGAAAGACCTGGGCCTGGGTGTGATCCAGCCCCTACCGACCTATCTCTGTCTCCTCCCATTGTCTCTCCTTCACTTAGGCTGGACTTAGTTCCATAGTTAACATAGCTACCATTTCTGTGAAGAATACACTTTCCTGACTCCTGCCTAATTCCTTCTTGTTTTTCCATCCTGCTTAGGTGTCATTTCTCCAAAGCAGTTTCCATGACTCAGACAAGATCAGATCTCTCTGATGTATGCTCCAAGAGCATGTGTAGTCCTGACTTGTAGGACTCAACTCTCAACTATTTTTCTTGCCATATATTTTAATATCTGTATACTAAAATTATGTAAGCTCCTGAAGGGCAGGGCTTGTGTCCATTCCATATTCTCTGTTCTTACTACAGTGCCCAACACATAATAGGATCTCAAATCTAAGATGCATTGATTATAAGACACAATAGTATTTCATCTACCAATAGGAAGAAAAAAGGCTTCCAAATAAACTATGACATGATGCTTTTTAACATTTAGCATTTTTATTCTATATTTAATAGAAGACATTGCTTATCCCCTCCAGAAGGAACTGGAAACCCTCTCCAGTATTCTCACCTGGAGAATCCCATGGACAGAGGAGCTACAGTCCATGGGGTTGCAAAGAGTCAGAAATGACTTAGTGACTGAGCATGCAGTCTTATGTACACATAGTTTTTTCTTTTTTTTTCCTTTTTTTTTAAATCACATATCACTCTTGTACTTAAAGGAAAAATGGGATAAATTGGTAAATACATTTCCTAAACCTCTTCGTATTCAACATCTCTTCTGATTATTTTTATTGTGATGAACTATATACATGCATGCTAAGTTTCTTCAGTCGTGTCTGACTCTGTGCGACCCTATGGACAGCAGTCCACCAAGGCTCCTCTGTCCATGGGATTCTCCAGGCAAGAATACTGGAGTGGGTTGCCATTTCCTTCTCCAATGAACTATATACATCACATAAAATTTAGCATCTTAACCTTTTAAAATGTATATTTCAGTGGCATTAAATCCATTCCCATTATTGTGAGATTTATTCTTTAAAATCTAGTTTACTTTTTTTTTTTTCCTCTGCCTCACCTCCCACCCCTAAAATACCCTCGGTGCTGTCAAGAGCATTGGTGATTACACATCTTAAAAACATGATCTACTGTTGTCTCTGAGAATTTCTTGCAGAATTCATACCCACCCCTCAAGAGTCTGTATATACATATTCAGGCCATAACAGCTCCATTATGACTGCTGCTGGGCCAAAGTGATTTTAAGATGCATCCTATTTCTGGGATTGTTGAAAGTGAAAAAGTGAAACAACAAACATGGCATTAGACAAATAAATACTGCAAAGTCTATAAATATACATAGGAAGTTCTATGCATGTATTTATGTAGGTTGGTAGATAGCAATGAAATTTCACACTCAATATATCTGTGAAAAATGAGGAAGCCACATCTGATTGGGTATAGCCAGCCTTCTTGAAATCTTAGAGATCAAGGCAGGAGAGGTGTACCTTCTTTATCTTGCTTCCTACCTCTGTAGGGCTGGAGGGAGGAGAGGGCTGGAGGGAGGAGAGGGCTGGAGGGAGGAGAGGGCTGGAGGGAGGAGAGGGCTGGAGGGCTCTTCTCCATGGAGGACACTTGGCTCTACCTTTCTTTTGAGCTTTGACACTTTCCTCAGCAGCCTCTTACCCTCTCATTATAGCACCTGACAGAATGTATACACAATGACTTAGGATCCTAATTCTGTTGAGGCTTGAGGACCATAAATTATATCTGGTCAAATCCCTTTATTTTATAGAAGAGAAAATCTGAGCTCATAGGCAACTTGCTCGTAGTCAGTTCAGTTCAGTTCAGTTCAGTCGCTCAATCATGTCCGACTCTTTGCGACCCCATGAATCGCAGCACGCCAGGTCTCCCTGTTCATCACCATCTCCCGGAGTTCACTCAGACTCACGTCCATCAAGTCCGTGATGCCATCCAGCCATCTCATCCTCTGTCGTCCTCTTCTCCTCCTGCCCCCTATCCCTCCCAGCATCAGGGTCTTTTCCAATGAGTCAACTCTTTGCATGAGGTGGCCAAAGTACTGCAGTTTCAGCTTTAGCATCATTCCTTCCAAAGAAATTCCAGGGCTGATCTCCTTCAGAATGGACTGGTTGGATCTCCTTGAAGTCCAAGGGACTCTCAAGAGTCTTCTCCAACACCACACTTCAAAAGCATCAATTCTTCAGCGCTCAGCCTTCTTCACAAGTCCAACTCTCACATCCATACATGACTACTGGAAAAACCATATCCTTGACTAGACGGACCTTCGTTGGCAAAGTAATGTCTCTGCTTTTCAACATGCCATCTAGGTTGGTCATAAGTTTTCTTCCAAGGAGTTAGTGTCTTTTAATTTCATGGCTGCAATCACCATCTGCAGTGATTTTGGAGCCCCCAAAAATAAAGTCTGACACTGTTTCCATCTATTTCCCATGAAGTGATGGGACCAGATGCCATGATCTTTGTTTTCTGAATGTTGAGCTCATAGTCATATGTGAACAAATAAAGATCAGAGAAAACTGAGTAGATACTCCAGTGAAAGATCATAGGTTAAGTGCCTGGGAAGCCTAAACTCATAATACTTACATTGTCTCAAAACATCTGTTATGGGCTAAAATTTTTCTTCTCAACATTCACATTTTGAAGTCCTAAGCCTTAGTACCTCAGAATGTAACTGTATTTGGAGGTGAGGTCTTTAAAGAGGTAATTATGGTTAAAATGAGGCTAGGTTAGGTGGACCCTAGTTTAGTCTGACTAGTATCTTTAGAAGGCAGATATTAGGACACAAAGAAACAGACATCAGGGATGCAGCAAGAAATGCAATCATCTACAAGCCAAAGAGAGAAGCATCAGAGACTTACCCTGTTGACACCTTGATCTTGCACGTCCAGCCTCCAAAATAGTGAGAAAATAAATTCTTGTTTAAACCACCCTGTGTGCAGTATTTTCTTATGCCAAGCCTAGCAAACTAATACATCTTAATGAGGGAAGAGAAGAGGGGATTCAGAAAGATAATTACAAATGAAGGAGGAGGAGAGCACTTGAATGTTTTGATAACACAACAAGATTGGGCTATTAGTGAGTGTTGTTCAAGAAGTCCCAGGAGGAGGTAAATCCTCCTTCCAATCACAGCACTCTTCTTCCCCAAGCATCAAGGCACACATGCATCAAAGACAAGAATGCAACATTTTGTGGTGATCATGACTTGGTGTTGCATTCCACTGGGGAACTCTGGTTTGCTGGGCTGGGGAACAGAAGGAGGCCTTCTTTCCCTACTGACATCACACCAGTGTTATCCTCCAGGTGGTTATGCAGGAGGAATGTACATAGAAGAGAAGAAAATCCCATTCTTGGCAGTTTCATGTTGCTAAATTTATTCTTGAGTATATCTGTGCTGTTTATATTTTCCTATAATCAATTTCATCAAAGTTTTTAAATGTGTTAGTACAGAATTGTGCAGATTTTTCTTTTCTCATAAAAAATAATTTTTTCGTATTTATTATAGACCTTTCTCATTCCTTGTTTTGGCTCTTTTTTTTTTTTTTTTTCTTCCATACTCCTTTTTTTTTTTAATTTTATAACATTTTTAATTGAACAATAAATGCTTTACAATGTTGTGTTGGGACTCTAATCTTCCCTACAATTTATGGCCTCAAAAGAGAATTTTAATTCCTCTATTCAATTTAGTTCCCTTGGAATCTTTAAACCACTGTGCTCACATGCTTTCATTGTCTCTTAGCCTGTTCAGTTACTGCTGGTCTCTCGTGTCATGTAGGACCTGCTCTTTTCCAAACTTACGCCCTGATTCTTGGGATAAATCACTTTCAGACTTTTGCTCTCCTCTGAATCTTTTCATGTTCTATTTTCCTGTCCTGCAGCTTTTCATTTTTTTTTTTTAGTTGAAGGATACTTGCTTTATAGAATTTTTTTGTTTTCTGTCAAACCTCAATATGAATCAGCCATAGGTATACATATACCCCCTCCTTTTTTAATCTCCCTCCCATTACACTCCCCATCCTACCCCTCTAGTTTGATACAGAGACCCTGTTTGAGTTTCTTGAGACATACGGCAAATTCTCATTGGCTATCTATTTTACATATCGTGATGTAAGTTTCCATTTTACTCTTTCCATACACTTCACCCTCTCCTCCCCTCTCCCCATGTCCATAAGTCTATTCTCTGTGTCTGTTTCCCTATGGCTGACCTGCAAATAAAATTTTCAGTACCATTTTTCTAGATTCTGTATATATGTGTTAGTATACAATATTTACATTTCTCTTTCTGACTTACTTCACTCTGTATAATAGCTCTAGGTTCATCCACCTCATTAGAACTGACTCAAATGCATTCCTTTTTATGGCTGAGTAATATTTCATTGTGTATAGGTACCATATTTCTTTATCCACTCATTCGTCGATGGATATCTGGGTTGCTTTTGTGTTCTAGCTATTATAAATAGTGCTGTAATGAACAACAGGAGACGTGTATCTCTTTCAATTTTGGTTTCCTCAGGGTATATGCCTAACAGTTGGATTGTTGGGTCATATGGTAGTTTTATTCTTAGGTTTTAAGGGATCTCCATACCATCTTCCATAGTGGCTGTATCAATTTACATTCCCACCAACAGTGCAAGAATGTTCCCTTTTCTCCACACCCTGTCCAGCATTATTGTTTGTAGACTTTTTGATGATGGTCATTCTGACCGGTGTGAGGTGATATCTCAATGTACTTTTGATTTGCTTTACTCTAATAATGAGTGCTGTTGAGCATCTTTTCATGTGTTTGTTAGCCATCTGTATGTCTTCTTTGGAAAAACATCTTTTTAGGTCTTTTCCCCCCTTTTTGATTGGGTTGTTTGTTTTTCTGGTATCAAGTTGTATGAGCTCCTTGTATATTTTGGAAATTTATCCTTTGTCAATTGTTTTGTTTGCTATTATTTTCTCCCATTCTGAGGGTTGTCTTTTCACCTTGCTTATAGTTTTCTTTACTGTGCAAAAGGTATTAAGTTTAATCAGGTCCCACTTGTTTACTTTTCTTTTTATTCCCATTATGCTAGGGGGTGGGTCATAGAGGATCTTGCTTTGATTTATGTTATTGAGTATTCTGCCAATGCTTTTCTCTAAGAGTTTTATAGTTTCTGGTCTTACATTTAGGTCTTTAATCCTAAATTTTGAGTTTATCTTTGTGTATGGTGTTAGGAAGTGTTCTAATTTCATTCTTTTACATGTAGCTATCCAGTTTTCCCAGCACCATTTATTGAAGAGGATGTCTTTGCCCCATTGTGTATTCTTGCTTCCTTTGTCAAAAATGTGGTTCCCATGGGTGCATGGGTTTATTTCTGGGCTTTTCATCTTGTTTCATTGGTCTGTATTTCTCTTTTTGTGCCAGTACTGTACTGTCTTGATGATTGTAGCTTTGTAGTATAATCTGAAGTCAGGAAGGTTGATTCCTCCAGCTCCATTCTTCTTTCTCAAGGCTACATTGGATATTCAGGGTCTTTTGTGTTTACAAATGAATTGTGAAAGTTTTTGTTCTGGTTCTGTGAAAAATGCCATTGGTAATTTGATAAGGATCACATTGAATCTGTAGATTGCATTTGGTAGTATAGTCACTTTCACAATATTGATTCTTCTTACCCAAGAACATTCAATATCTCACCATCTGTTTATGTCATCTTTGATTTCTTTCCTCAGTGCCTGATAATTTTCTGTCTTTAGTCTCCTTGGGTAAGTTTATTCCTAGATATTTTATTCTTTTTGTTGCAATGGTGAATGAGATTGATTCCTTAATTTCTCTTTCTGATATTTCATTGTTAGTATATAGAAGTGGAAGTGTTTTCTGTGAATTGATTTTTTAATCCTGAAACTTTGCTAAACTCACTGATTAGCTCCAGTAATTTTCTGATAGCATCTTTAGGGATTTCTATGTATAGTATCCTGTCATCTGCAGTGAGAGCTTTACTTCTTATTTTCCAATCTGGATTCATTTTATTTCATTTTCTTCTCTTATTGCTATAGCTAGGACTTCCAAAACTATGCTGAATAATAGTAGTGAAAGTGGACACCCTTGTCTTGCTCCTGATCTTAGGGGGGAATGCTTTCAGTTTTTCACCAATGAGAATAATGTTTGCTGTAGGCTTATCATATATGGCCTTTATTATGTTGAAGTAGGTACCTTCTTTGCCCATTTTTTGAATAGTTTTAATCATAAATGGGTGCTGAATTTTGTCAAAAGCTTTTTCTGCATCTATTGAGATTATCATATGGTTTTTATCTTTCAATTTGTTAATATGATATATCACATTGATTGACTTGTGTATATTGAAGAATCCTTGCATCCCTGGAATAAACTCAACTTTGATCATGGTGTGTGAGCTTTTTGATGTATTGTTGAATTCTGTTTGCTAAAATTTTGTTCAGAATTTTTGCACAATATCAGTGATATTGGCATGCAGTTTTCTTTTTTGTTGTTGTTGTCTTTGTCTGGTTTTAGTATCAGGGTGATGATGGCCTCTTAAAATGAGTTTGAAAGTGTTCATTCCTCTGTAATTTTTTGAAAGAGTTTTAGAAGGATAGGCATTAGCTCTTCTCTAAATATTTGATAGAATTCTCCTGTGAAACTATCTGTTCCTGGGCTTTTGTTTTTGGGAAGATTTTTGATCATAGCTTCAATTTCAGTACTTGTAATTGGGTTGTTTATAATTTCTATTTCTTCCTGGTTTAGTCTTGGAAATTTGAACTTTTCTAAGAATCTGTCCATTTTTTCCAGGTTATCCATTTTATTGCCATATAGTTGTTCATAATAGTCTCATAATCCTTTGTATTTCTGCACTGTCTGTTGTAATCTCTCCTTTTTCATTTCTAATTTATTGATTTGCTTCTTCTTTTTTTCTTGATGAGCCTGGCTAAAGTTTTGTGAATGTTGTTTATCTTCTCAAAGAACCAGCTTTTAGTTTTATTAATCTTTACTATCATTTATTTCATTTCTTTTTCAATTTTTTGGCTCTGATCTTTATGATTTCTTTCCTTCTGCTAATTTTGGGGTTTTTTTGTTCTTCTTTTTCCAGGTGTTTTAGGTGTAAAGTTATATTGTCTATTTGATGTTTTTCTTCTTTCTTGAGGTAAGATTGTATTGCTATAAACTTCCCTCTTAGAACTGCTTTTGCTGCATCCCATAGGTTTTGAGTTTTCATGTTTTCATTGTCATTTTTTTCTAGAAATTTTTTTATTTCCCTTTTGATTTCTTCAGGAACCTGTTGGCTGTTTAATCTCCATGTGTTTGTGTTTTTTACAGTTTTTTTTCTTGCAATTGATATCTAGTCTCATAGTGTTGTGGTGGGAGAAGATGCTTAATATGATTTCAATTTTCTTAAATTTACTGAGGTTTGATTTGTGACCCAAGATGTGGTCTATCCTGGAGAATGTTCCATGCGCACTTGAGAAGAAGGTGTATTCTTCTGCGTTTGGATGGAATGTCCTGAAGACATCAATGAGGTCCATCTCATCTAATGTATCATTTAAGACTTCTGTTTAGTTATTATTTTTTTTGTTTTGATTATCTGTCCTTTGGTGTGAGTGGGATGTTAAAGTCTCCTTCTATCACTGTGTTACTGTCAGTTTCTTCTTTTATGTCTGTCAGTATTTGTCTTATGTATTGAGGTTCTTCTGTGTTAGGTGTATAGATATTTACAATTGTTATGTCTTCCTCTTGAATTGATCCCTTGATCATTATGTAGTGTCTTTCATTATCTCTTGTAATATTCTTTATTTTAAGGTCTGTTTTGTCTGATATAAGGATTGCTACTCCAGCTTTCTTTTACTTCCATGTGTATGTATATATATTCCCCATCCTCTCACTTTCAGTCTGTATATGTCTTTAGGTATGAAGTGGATTTCTTGTAGACAGCATATATATGGATCTTGTTTTTGTACCCATCCAGCCAATCTGTGTTTTTTGGTTGGAGCATTTAATCCATTTACATTTAAAGTAATTATTGATATATATGTTCCTATTGCCATTTTCTTAATTTGGGGGGTTTGATTTTGTAGACCTTTTTCTTTTCTTGTATTTCTTGACTATATAAGTCCCTTTAACATTTGTTGTAAAGCTGGTTTGGTGGTACTGAATTCTCTTAACTTTTATTTGTCTGTAAAACTTTTTATTTCTCCATCAATTCTGAATAAGATCCTTGCCAGGTACAGTATTCTTGGTTGTAGATTTTTCCCTTTCAGTACTTTAAACATATCCTTCTATTCCCTTCTGCTGAAAGATCAGCTGTTAAGTGTATGGGGTTTCCCTTGTATGTTACTTGTTGCTTCTCCCTTACTGCTTTTAATATACTTTCTTTGTGTTTAATCTTTGTTAGTTTGGTTAGTATGTGTCTTGGCATATTTCTCCTTGGGTTTATCCTGTCTGGGACTCTTGGTGCCTCTTGGACATGATTGACTATTTTCTTGTCCATATTGGGGAAATTTTCAACTATAATCCCTTCAAAAATTTTCTCGTACCCTTTCTTTTTCTCTTCTTCTTCTGGGACCCCTATAATTTGAATGTTGGTACATTTGATATTGTCCCAGAGGTCTCTGAGACTATCCTCAGTTATTTTCATTCTTTTTACTTTATTCTGCTCTTCAGAAGTTATTTCCACCATTTTATCTTCCAGTTCACTGATTCGTTCTGCTTCAGATATTCTGCTATGAATTCCTCCTAGAGTATTTTTAATTTCAGCAATCGTGTTGTTTGTCTCTGTATGTTTATTCCATAAGTTTTCTAGGTCCTTGTTAATTGATTTTTTGCATTTTATCCATTCAGTTTTTTGCATTTTCCCCATTCAGTTTTTGCATTTTCTCCATCCTCCATTTCAAGGTTTTTGATCATCTTTACTATCATTATTCTGATTTTGTTTTTTAGATAGTTTGCTTATTTCCTCTTCATTTATTTGGACTTCTGTGTTTCTAGTTTGTTCCTTCATTTGTGCACTGTTTCTCTGTCTTTTCATTTTTAAAAACTTATTGTGTTTATAGTCTCTTTTTACCAGGCTTCATTGTTGAATTCTTTCTTCCTTTTGGTTTCTGCCCTCCTAAGGTTGGTCTAGTGACTTGTGTAAGCTTCTTATAGGATGAAATTTGTGCTTAGTTTTTTGTTGTTTGTTTGCTTTTCCTCTGATGGGCAAACCTGAGTGAGATGGTAATCCTGTCTGCTGATGACTTGGTTTGTATTTTTGTTTTGTTTTTGTTGTTGTTTAGGTGAGGCATCCTGCACAGGGTGCTACTGGTGGTTGGGTCATGCCAGGTTTTGTATTCAAGCGGTTTCCTTTGTGGGAGTTCTCACTATTTGATACTCCCTAGGGTTAGTTCTCTGGTACTCTTGGATCTTGGAATCAGTGCTCCTACTCCAAAGGCTCAGGCTTGACCTCTGGTGAGGAATGAATATTCCACAGGTTGCTTGTTGTGGTATTAAGTGAGATTAAAACAAATACCCAAAAGTGAGAAACAAAAGATAAACCCCAGATAAATGGCAGTTACAAAATCAGGCAAATAAAAATTAAAATAATGGAATATACACATATACATATACACCCATGAGCAAAATCAAAACAGTCTAACAAAAATAAAGTACCTTAGATTGGTGAATAAAGGAAACCAAAAATTATATCTACCAGTTAAGAACAAAATTAACTAAAGCACAAACTAGAAAACAAAACTAAGCAAGATGCCAAGTGGGGAATTATGCAATGAAAACAAAACTAACAAATATGTTGAGAGGAAAGGAAAGAAAGAAAAGAAAGAGAATAGATGTGCAAAGTTAAATAGAGGTAGTTAAAGAAGATTTATATATATTAAAGATTAATATATATGCAAGGGAAAAAGTAAAAAAAAAAAAAAAGGCTGGGGGTGGGGGTGGGGTGGGAAACTCCACAGAACTGCAAAAGCCCAATGTAAGGGCAGAGGTTTATAACAATAAAAAGTGTGACTTAAAATAAAAAGGAAACTCAGAAGTTTAATTAGGTTTCATAGTGCCAATAAAATAGACAATTGCCACAGAAGGGGGAAAAAAAGAAGGAAAAAAAAAGAAAAAGAAAAAATGAAAAAAAAAAAAAAATCCAAAGAATCTACAGAGCAAGTCAAAACGTAAGAATAATAAATGTTTTTCTGGAGTCGCTGCTGTCAGAGTCCTTTCCCTCACTGGGAGTCACAGTCCAACTCACCTCCCTAGGATGCCCTCCATCACTGTGCTGATCTCTGGACCTGCTGTGGGGGCAGAGGAACACCCTCCACCCCTGACAGTTAAGCCTGGCAGGCCACAGTCCACAGGGTCACAAAGAGTTGAAAACGATGGAAGGGACCCTGTGTGCATAGCTGTAAGACTGCTTTTGCCTGTGGCAGCTCTGCCCCAGGGAGGGTTGAGCATCAGGCTGGCACGGCTGCTTGTGACACGGGGACCATGGCAGCACGGAGTGTGCAGGGCCATGGACTACTTAAGCTGCAGAAGCTATGGCCCCATCAGAGTCTTTTTTTGAGCCTCTGGTAGCTGGCAATCAGAAGGCCTCTTTGGCTTCTGCCCATTCAGGCACTTAGAGGGCTCACTTGCCTGTGGTCCTTCTCTGTTGTTCTGCACCTCAGGCACACAGAGGGCCCCCCTGGCTGAAGTTCTACTCTGTAGATCCGCATGTCAGGCACTTAAAGGGGCATCCTGGCTGGGGTCCTACCCTGTAGCTCTCCGTGTCAGGCACTGGATGGGCCAGCCTCTCTATTTTTCAGCTGCTGATACTGGCCTGTGGGGAGAGAGGGTCTATGGTGATGGCTCCACCCTCTCCGTGTAACTCGGCAGTATCACCTTGCTTCCACGGCTTCCTGGCTTTCATCCCCAGGCATTTCCCACCACAATCTCCTCCCTCACATCCCCTTGATCCATCTCTCCACAGTCAGTAGCACCCCTTGCCATGGGATTGCTGCACAATCCCTAAACTTCAGCTCCCAACTGCTGTGTCTTTTAGGGGACTTGCATCCCTGTCTGGGGGTATGTATGGCTGTGGCAAGGACTGTCTAATTTTCATTCCCTTTAAGGTGCCACAGATCAGCTGTTTCACTCTCAGCCTTAAATGTTTCTCATCTGACTCAGTTGCCCCCTTTTGGGAACTGGACCCCTGCTTCAGTTGCCCCACCTGCCAAGGGCAGGTCCAGTTCTACTAACACTCCTGTTTTTCCCCCTTGTTCCTTCATCCTATATGTGTGGTTTTATATATTCTTTGCGTGGTTATATATATTCTTTTCTGCTGGTCAGGTACTCCTGTCCACTCTCAGCTGGTGCTCTGCACACACTTCCGTGTCTGAAGGTGTATTCTTGATGTATCATGGAGAGAGATGTCCTCCACATCCACCTACTTCTCACCATCTTGTTCTCTGTCCTGCAGGTTTTCTTCATAGGCTGTATTTTACTAACTTATGTTTACTCTTCCTTGAAGGAAATGGATCTATACCTGGGTTTTGTAATCACATCCAATATATAAGCCAACTTCATCTCACCCACATGTACTTGAGTGTTTGTTCAATCTTCTCATGTGCATGGCAAAGGAACAAACTGTTATACGGTTCCCATTTCCACTTCTGGAATTTGGCAGCCTTCTGCCTGGTGAACCCTGTTGAGGTTTAATCCTGTGACACCCCTACTCCAGCTCCCCACCCCAAATTCCTTCTGCAACAATTTGAATCCACAAACTAGATGAAAAAGAGAAAACTCAGAAATTCCAGTCCTATGACTATTTTTATGCATGCACTTAAGACCTGTTCCTCCTATTAAGCCTGTTGTTCCCTGAGTGTTGCAATCTCTACATGAAGAATAGAGAGGTATTATAGAAAGAGAGGCAAGATGTCTTGGGGAAGAGAAAACATGTGAATACCATCTTGCTGGCTTCAAAAAATAGAATCCACGCAGATGCAGGATTCATGCTCAGTGTTTAGTTAGGTCATATCTTCTTTTTGAGTGGGACAAGCAGTGAGGGAATAAAAATATACATTTCTTTCCATTATCTTGCTTTTCAGAAAAACAGGTTTCCTCTCTTTTTCAGAAGCATAATGTGTGTGTGGGACGTTTTCCAGTCCCATTTCATCATTTTAATTCTAATTTTCAGTGAATGTCTGAGTTTTATTCTTTTCTCTGACCTCTAAGTGGGCAATAACTATTTATGTCTTGCCATTTTACTTGTGACAATGTCTGGAATATCTTCAGTTCAGTTCAGTTCAGTCGCTCAGTCATGTCCCAATCTTTGTGACCCCATGAATCACAGCACTCCAGGCCTCCCTGTCCATCACCATCTCCCGGAGTTCACTCAAACTTACGTGCATCGAGTCAGTGATGCCATCCAGCCATCTCATCCTCGGTCGTCCCCTTCTCCTCCTGCCCCCAATCCCTCCTAGCATCAGAGTCTTTTCCAGTGAGTCAGCTCTTCTCATGAGGTGGCCAAAGTACTGGAGTTTCAGCTTTAGCATCATTCCTTCCAAAGAAATCTCAGGGCTGATCTCCTTCAGAATGGACTGGTTGGATCTCCTTGCAGTCCAAGGCACTCTCAAGAGTCTTCTCCAACACCACAGTTCAAAAGCATCGATTCTTCGGCGCTCAGCCTTCTTCACAGTCCAACTCTCATATCCATACATGACCACAGGAAAAACCATAGCCTTGACTAGACAGACCTTATTCGGCAAAGTAATGTCTCTGCTTTTCAACATGCCATCTAGGTTGGTCATAACTTTTCTTCCAAGGAGTAAGCGTCTTTTAATTTCATGGCTGCAGTCACCATCTGCAGTGATTTTGGAGCCCCCCAAAAATAAAGTCTGATGCTGTTTCCACTGTTTCCCCATCTATTTCCCATGAAGTGATGGGACCAGATGCCATGATCTTCGTTTTCTGAATGTTGAGCTTTAAGCCAACTTTTTCACTCTCTTCTTTCATAGGTTCACAATAAATAATCAATCTAATAAGTAGATAGCTGTCACTATTGTTATATAACTGGGGTATTAGGAAAAAATGTATCAAGGACAATTACTCAGGAGAAATTTTCAACTAGGTTTTCCTATCTTAATCGGAAATATCAGGGCCAATTTTATTTCTTCCCCACCTAGTAAGATGGCTAAAACTATAATATAGGCTAATGACTTGACCTGGGAACTTTGATATGCCAGAAATTGTATTAAGATTAATCATTCATTCCACATGTACAGATTGGAATACATTGTATGTGCCAATTTAGGTTGGTTCTATGCCAGGGTAGAATTCCTTCCAGTCCCATGAGGCATGAGGATTTGGAAGCGGCTATGTATATATGATTCTTTACTGTATGAGCCACCAGGGCTTCCCAGGTGGTGCAGTGGTAAAGAACCTGCCCATCAGTGCAGGAGACACACGAGACATGGGTTCAGTCCCTGGGTCAGGAAGATACCCTGGAGTAGGAAATGGCAACCCACTCCAGTACTCTTGCCTGGAAAATTCCATGGACAGAGGGGAGCCTGGAGGCTTATAGTCCATGGGGTCACAAAGAGTGGGACACGACTGAACGACTAAACATATGTACATACATACGTAAATATGAAGAACACAGATTAAATATACAAATATATTTCATATTAAAATAATTGCATCAGTTTGAGATATGATCAGTTCAGTTCAGTTCAGTCGCTCAGTTGTGTCCCACTCTTTGCGACCCCATGAATCGCAGCACTCCAGGCCTCCCTGTCCATCACCAACTCCCGAAGTTTACGCAAACTCATGTCCATCGAGTCGGTGATGCCATCCAGCCATCTCATCCTCTGTCTTCCCCTTTTCCTCCTGCCCCCAATCCCTCCCAGCATCAGAGTCTTTTCCAATGAGCCAACTCTTCACATGAGGTGGCCAAAGTACTGGAGTTTCAGCTTCAACATCAGTCCTTCCAATGAACACCCAGGACTGATCTCCGTTAGGATGGACTGGTTGGATCTCCTTGCAGTCCAAGGGACTCTCAAGAGTCTTCTCCAACACCACAGTTCAAAAGCATCAATTCTTCGGTGCTCAGCTTTCTTCACAGTCCAACTCTCATATCCATACATGACCACTGGAAAACCATAGCCTTGACTAGATGGACCTTTGTTGGCAAAGTAATGTCTCTGCTTTTCAATATGCTATCTAGGTTGGTTATAACTTTCCTTCCAAGGAGTAAGTGTCTTTTAATTTCATTGCTGCAGTCACCATCTGCAGTGATTTTGGAGCCCCAAAATATGAGATATGATAGAGTTATATAAAATATACAATGAGATCCAGAAAGAGTGACATTTGAGTTATGTTTTCATTATTAAGAGAATAGAGACTAAGAGTTATGGAGGATGGTGATCTAAAAGAAAGAGCTCTTCTGGGGAAGATAGTAAAAGCCGTGGTCTGAAATGGTCAGAGATTTGCATGTAGTTAATTGTGATTGAAATCGGAGGATGGAAAATAACTGGAAGAGTTTTGAAAGTTCAGTTACCTATGTATGGGTCACTGATGATAATTTTCACCTAGGATTCATGGATGGTACTAGATTCAGACTGGTGGTAGATCATAAGCCAGAGTGATAATGACTGGAAAAGATTTTTTGGTTTGCCTAATTCGTGCATGTACTGACAAAAGATTCATAAATTCAATGCAGATACAAATAATTGACTACAGAACACATAGATGAATGTAAGAGGAAGCATTATCGTGTAAGGGCAAGAGAATGATAAGCCCTTGTTGATTCACAGGTGGTTGCTCTTTAGGAATTTGCAACATGCAGAGTGAGTGATAAAATTGAAAATGGTCTTACCTTGTTACTGTTGTTTAGTCACTCTTTGCAACTCCTTGGACCACAGCCCACCAGGCTCCTCTGTCTGTATAACTTCCCAGACAAGAATACTGGAGTGAGTTGCCATTTTCTCCTCCAGGGGATCTTCCCCATCCAGGGGTCGAACCTGTGTCTCTTGAGTTTCCTGCATTGCAGGTGGATTCTTTACCACTGAGCCACTAGGGAAGCCCTCTCTGACTATATTCTTAATAGTTATCTTGCTATTGATACCAAGCAGAAATATCTGCTGGGTCCACATGCAAGATATTAAACTTAAAAACCTAGTTGTAATGTTTTTGAGAAAAAAAAAAAAAAAACTGAAGAATGGGACTATCCAGTAAGGCAACTGATTTATGGTTTTCCTTTTGTATAAAAAAAATTAACATGGTTTTCCTTTAATAAAGATCATATGGACAATACTTTATTTTGAAGAACTGTATATCTTGACAAACTGATTCCATCACTAAACACTGGTTCTGAATTATTTGATATTTTACAGTTTTGCTCTGTCTCCTGGACCCCCTGTTCAGTTTTGGGTATTAGAATTACTAGAGTTCAGGACTGGGGGCCTTAGACTCTGTTGACTTGTGCTGTTCAATATGGTAGCCATAAACATGGTAGCTATTGAACATCTGAAATGTGGCAAGACTTAATTGAGATTGACTGTAAGGGTAAAATGCACACCTGATTTCAAAGACTTCATTTGAAGAAAAGAACATATTTCTTTCATAGTTAAATATATATATATATATGTATAAATAGCTGATTTCATCTTTTTCTAGTTTTTGATGTGACTACTAGAAAACTTTAAATAACATGATTCATATTTCTATTGAATAGTATGCTCTAGAGTATAGAAAAATTGTCATAGGATTGTGAGTCTAGTGATATAATTTGCCTAGATGTCAGTGAATATGTGAGCTTTAATCATTCTGTTAGCCCAGAACATTCTGATAATCAGTTTAGTTCAGTTCAGTTCAGTCACTCAGTCATGTCCAACTCTTTGTGACCCCATGAAATCGCAGCATGCCAGGCCTCCCTGTCCATCACCAACTCCAAACTTTACCCAAACTCATGTCCATCGAGTTGGTGATGCCATCCCGCCATCTCATCCTCTGTCTTCCCCTTCTCCTCCTGCCCCCAATCCCTCCCAGCATCAGAGTCTTTTCCAATGAGTCAACTCTTCGCATGAGGTGGCCAAAGTACTGGAGTTTCAGCTTTAGCATCAGTCCTTCCAATGAACACTCAGGGCTGATCTCCTTTAGGATGCACTGATTGGATCTCCTTGCAGTCCAAGGGACTCTCAAGAGTCTTCTCCAGCACCACAGTTCAAAAGCATCAATTCTTTGGCACTCAGCTTTCTTCACAGTCCAACTCTCACATCCATACATGATCACAGGAAAAACCATAGCCTTGACTAGATGGACCTTTGTTGGCAAAGTAATATCTGCTTTTTAATATGCTGTTTAGGTTGGTCATAGCTTTCCTTCCAAGGAGTAAGCGTCTTTTAATTTCATGGCTGCTATCATCATCTGCAGTGAGTTTGGAACCCCCAAAATAAAGTCTGAAACTGTTTCCACTGTTTCCCCATCTATTTCCCATGAAGTGGCGGGACTAGATACCATTTTCTTAGTTTTCTGAATGTTGAACTTTAAGCCAACTTTTTCGCTATCCTCTTTTACTTTCATTAAGAGGCTTTTTAGGTCCTCTTCACTTATACATATCCTCAAATAAGTACCTATTAGATTCGTTTTTTTTTTTTTTTTTCTTGTGAAGCTAAACTTTTATTAAGAAAATCTGCTCTTTAAGTCTTTGAGCAAATGACTTTTTGTTGACATAATGACAATTTTGGTAATCTAGCTGTCACAGTTACATTTCAGGCAAGGTCAGTAGGCTAACTGATCTTTCAAGTCTAGGGAAAGATAAATTTCAACTTCTCTGATGGAAATGGCTTTGAACTAGAAGTCAGAAGATCCAGATTACCACCAAAGCTTTCTTGGCCACTTATAAATAGCTTGCATATTCTCTAGTAATAAATTATTTTGCTGGGATTCAACAATGTGTTTCCATATATATTAAAAGGGGGAAAATGGTAATAGCAACCCAACTGATCTCCAAGGTTATTGTGGCAAGTTTATGTATAAGATGATAATTACAGTACAAGATGAGCTTAAGTTTTCATAGCTTGCACTTTCATAAGAATTTTTGCCTATAAGAAACTGTGCAGTGTTTTTTAAAGAATAATGAGAACTTCCTTCCCAAAGCTCATAAAGGGCCAGTACAGATTGTAATTGGTTATTATTGTTTATTGCCTTGGGATAAAAGAAGCTGGCAGTTACCCTAAAGCATATTTCTAGTGACTAGTTGATCTTGATCTTGGATGAATCAATTTTAAAAAATCCACCCCCTTTAAAATGGAGGTAGAGTGGGGTGAGTTACAGTAAATCTCAGACCTTTGAAACAATTAAGGAGGGAGACTCAAGTGACTGAAATTTGAGAATCAAGTGTGAGTAGTAGTTGATTATTAACTAATACTGAGTTGAATAGCAAATAAAGGGGCCTTTTCTATAAATTCTTAGATTAATGTTTATATCTTAATGGTGTGAACATTTTTTATTTTTTTAGTAAAATATCTTATTAATTAACTGGGCTCAGCAAGGAGAAGGTAGCCTTTCTTAATTTTTGACTGAAACGATCCTCTAAAATAAATCAAGAAAAGGAAGTATAATCTCTTGTGGTTAAATTGTGCCACTCAAAGGAGCTATTCTAAGCATCAAAATCACATATATTTTCTGGGGTCCAGCCCCGGTGGATCCAGGGAATTTGAAGGGTGGATGGCGTTGGCGAGGAAAACTTATTTATTTATTAATATAAGATTAGATTAGGAAGAGATAGTGTAGTAGGAAAATTAAGTGGAGAAAAGAGGCTGAATAACTTGGTTTACGGGGAAGGCCAGTAAAGCTCCAGAAAAGGAACTTGCACCATCTACGTTGGGCCACCGGCGTCCGTTTGAATATTGGAGAGTGCCCCGCCTTGGGCTCTCTCTCTTACAGATCTTAGAAGCCGGGACAAGTAAGTAGACTTGGTGAGCCTCCACGCCCCAGATGGGAATTCAGCCTGAAGTTAGAGTAAAGAGGAGACATGGGGGAAACCAGTCCAGCGACTGGTCCTGGCCTTTATTGTCTAGAATGTCCTTTTATACCTTTTTGATTGTACATAGAGATCAATGGGTAATACAAAATTATGCAGCATCACCAGCCCTGACTCTTATCAAAACCAGGCTTTTCTCTCTGCATACCTAATTGTATACACAAGTCTTAGGTTATTTGCATCATCTTCTAGCCAAAAAGGGCCAATTAACATCTTACAGCCTTTTTCCGATAAGGGTTTGTCAACCAGAAGACTTATTTGTGTTGATCTTCCCAAAGTCTAGTGCCACTCTCAGCAAGCACTAAATAAAGTTACATTCTTACATAGCAAGGACACAAGAGGAGTGCAGTGATATATAACAAAGAAAAGTAATTAACTCAAAAGTCTAGTGTTGCTAGCATCAAAACTACTATATATCCTTTCCCATATCCTGTTTACATTGATTAACATCCTCCCAGGTGCCTAAAAGATAAAGAATATGGAGGCCTGGCAGCAGTCATTGAGTCAACCGTGAAAACCCTCTACCAATATAATTTTTAACACTTTAGAAAAGGTTCTGTTTCTTTAAGATGCTTTTAAGCTTTGTGCCTCTCACGGTTGGGGGGCTGTAAGCAATTCACAAGCTGTAAGAGGTCTGGGGAAACTGTTAGGCAAGCTAGAGAGCTATCAGAGGGGGTTTAACTGAAACATCCCTTTCAAATGCAGAAGACTAAAGCCCCGATTTTACTTTTTCCAGAGAATATTAGAAGAGTGGAAAAGCAGAGTACAAAGGCCGGCAGATTCTTATTTTTTTTGGGGGGTGGATGCTCAGGAAATTCCAAGGGGAACCCCTGAAACCTGATCACATCCTTGCGTTTGTCAGGCTTCCTTCCGCATGACCTTGTCACAGGTGGGATTCCTCACGCTGGCCCCCGACATATATCCTTTTGGAAATGCTTGTTACTGTGCTCTTTTCCTTCCTTTCTGCATTAAAAAATAATTTAAAAAGCAAAATAAGAAGATCTGATGCTGCATCATCCTTTAACTGTTTCTTGCCTCCCTAAGATTTTACTTGGCTGAAATACATTTATAGTTTCTTCAGTGCCTATAGAAAGAGAGGCCAAACTTTTCCAGGATGTGCCTTATATTTATGCTCCAGCTTCATACACTTAATTATTAGTCTATATTCATCCTCTGCTACATTTAATCTCATTCTGTTTTGAAGTTATTGTTTTCATGCTTGTTTATATGCTAGTCATTGTGCTCAATGATTTGCATGCATTATTTTGCTTAATCTTCTCCTAAACCATAATATCACCATCTCTGAATTGAGAGGATAACTGATGGAACCCAGCTCCTCTCATGCAGAGCTCATCCTTTACTCCATGCCTGTGCTCTGTGCCCAATGTACACAGCTTGAAGAACAGGCATTGCCACATAATACTTAGTTTACAGTTTAATCACTTCACTTCACCTGCCCATGTACATTAGCAATAAGTCATAAAGAGCTCTCCTTTTAAGCTATGTGTATCATCTTCTATCCAGCAGTGAGTCCCAAACCTTTGTGGCACCAGGGATGGGTTTTGTGGAAGATGGTTTTTCAACGGACTGGGAGGAGGGAAAGGTTTCGGGATACTTCAAGCACATTATGTTTATTGTGAGCTTTCAGTCCAGTTCATTCGTTCAGTAGCGTCTGACTCTTTGCAACCCCATGGACTGCAGCATGCCAGGCCTCCCTGTCAATCACCAACTCCTGGAGTGTACTCAAACTCATGTCCATTGAGTTGGTGATGCCATCCAACCATCTCATCCTGTCGTCTCCTTCTCCTCCTGCCTTTAATCTTTCCCAGCATCAGGGTCTTCTCCAAGGAGACTCTTCGAATCAGGTGGCCAAAGTATTGGAGTTTCAGCTTCAGCATCAGTCCTTCCAATGAATATTCAGGACTGATTTCCTTTAGGATGGACTGGTTGGATCTCCTTGCTGTCCAAGGGACTCTCAAAAATGTCTTTTAATTTCATGGTTGCAGTCACCATCTGAAGTGATTTTGAAGCCCCAAAATATAAAGTCTGTCACTGTTCCTACTGTTTCCCCATCTATTTGTTGTGAAGTGATGGGACTGGATGTCATGATCTTAACTTTCTGAATGTTGAGTTTTAAGCCAATATTTTCACTTTCATCAAGAGGCTCTTTAGTTCTTCTTTGCTTTCTGCCATAAGAGTGGTGTCATCTGCATATCTGAAATTATTGATATTTCTTCTGGCAATCTTGATTTCAGTTTGTGCTTCATCCAGCCCAGCATTTCTCATGGTGTACTCTGCATATAAGTTGAATAAGCAGGGTGACAATATACAGCCTTGACGTACTCCTTTCTCAATTTGGAACAAGTCTGTTGTTTTATGTCCAGTTCTAACTATTCCCTCCTGGCCTGCATACAGATTTCTCAGGAGGCAGGTCAGGTGGTCTGGTATTCCCATCTCTTTAAGAATTTTCCACAGTTTGTTGTAATCCACACAGTCAAAGACTTTGGCATAGTCAATAAAGCAGAAGTAGGTTCATGACATTGTACAGGAGACAGGAATCAAGACCATCCCCAAGAAAAAGAAATGCAAAAAAGCAAAATGGCTGTCTGAGGAGGCCTTACAAATAGCTGTGTAAAGAAGGGAAATGAAAAGCAAAGGAGAAAAGGAAAGATATACCCATTTGAAGGCAGAGTTCCAAAGAATAGCAAGGAGAGATAAGAAAGCCTTCCTCAGTGATCAATGCAAAGAAATAGAGGAAAACAATAGAATGGGAAAGATTAGAGATCTCTTCAAGAAAATTAGAGCTACCAAGGGAACATTTCATGGAAAGATGGGCAGAATAAAGGACAGGAATGGTGTGGACCTAACAGAAGCAGAAGATATTAAGAAGAGGTGGCAAGAATACACAGAAGAACTGTACAAAAAAGATCTTCATGACCCAGATAATCACAGTGGTGTGATCACTCACCTAGAGCTAAACATTCTGGAATGTGAAGTCAAGTGGGCCTTAGGAAGCATAACTATGAACAAAGCTAGTGGAGGTGATGGAATTCCAGCTGAGCTATTTCAAATCCTAAAAGATGATGCTGTGAAAGTGCTGCTCTCAATATACCAGCAAATTTGGAAAACTCAGGAGTGCAGCACTTTTACAGCATCATCTTTTATGATTTGAAACAGCCCCACTATAATTCTATCATCTCCACTAGCTTGTTTATAGTGATGCTTTGTAAGACCCTCTTGACTTCGATTTCCAGGATGTCTGGCTCTAGGTGAGTGATCACACCATTGTGATTAATCTGGGTCATGATGATCTTTTTTGTATAGTTCTTCTGTGTATTCTTGCCAGGTTTTCTTAATATAGTCTGCTTCTGTTAGGTCCAACCGTGCTTCAGAAACTGTGCATTTTATTTCTATTATTATTACATCAGCTCCACCTCATATCATCAGGCATTAGATCCTGGAGTTTGGGAACCCCTCTTCTATACAATACACACCTAGAATTATCATTTGTGGTGTCTATGGTAACTCTTGTGTCAAAAAAAAGTACCTTGGACTAAGAGGTGGTTAAAAAAAGCTTTATTGAGGATGATGATGATAATGATAACTAGTAACATTTGGCATTAACAGGTAATTCTATTTCTATTCTCTTCCCACACAAACTTCTTAAAACTTCAACCTTTGAAATCTTCCCACATTTTTCTATCCAGGCAGTTCAACTTCATTTCTACACTTCACACCCAGAACCTCCAGAGTGGGAAGCTCAGCTATCAGATTTTAGGAACTAATCTTCTTTTGAAATAAAAACACAATCCAGTCTCAGGAAGTGGGTCATATCCTAGCAACAATAAAGAGCTGAGTCTGGGCACATCTGCCAAGGATGCCAAAGTGAAGTTTGATATTTTCCTAAACTACAGTTTTTAGATAATACACATATTAATTAAAACCTGCCTCTTGTAACACACACATTACAAACAGTGGTACCACACTCAGCAAATAAGTGGGTTCTACTGCAAACCCAGCAAAAATCTCATCTGTGCCTCTTCTAATCAATCAAATCATCCAAGGTCTTTGAGATAATTAAATGGCATTGCAATGGGAATGGCAATGTAGTGGCTGACAGTTTTTGTTTTAAATGCCTTTATTTCAGTTTTAGTTCCAAGAAAAATGCTATAAATCCTGAGCCGTACTTACATTTATAATTTAAATGAACACATTAATGTACTGTATTATAAAAGCAGGATGAGAAGCCCTGTCATAGTATATTGCCAACACACTGAATAAACCCTCTCCTTTATTACACACACAAACACATACACATACACAGACACACACACACACAGCCATGAACAAGGGGGTACACAGATACCACAAAAACCTGATACTAGAGAAGTCTGCTCAAGATATAATCAAACTTAAAAGCTTTTGCACAGCAAAGGAAATCATGAACAACACACAGAATGGGAGAAAATATTTTCAAATGATGTGATTGACAAGGAATTTTCTCCAAAATATACAAACAGGTCAGCAGCTCAATTAAAAAAAATTTTTTTTAATGAGCAGAAGACCTAAATAGACATTTATCCAAAGAAATCATACAGATGGCCAAAGAGCACATGAAAAGATGCCTAATATCACTGATTATTAAAAATAATTAAACAATTTAAAGTCTATTTTATTAAGGCATATTTTACATATAAAATACACCCATTTTAAGTCTACAGCATGAGGTTTGGAAAATATGTATCCACATATAATCAACACCATAATCAAACTACGGAAACTTCTCTCATCTCAAAAAATTCCCTCTTTGTTGGCATTTCCCTTATATTCTGGCTCAAGACAGCCACTGATCTGATTTCTTTTCTAATGCTTTATATAAATGGAGTCATAAAGTATGCATCCCACTATATCTGGCTTCTTTTTTACAGCATAATGCATAATGCTTTTTACATTGCTTTTGTTGTATTAGTAAATTGTTCCATTTTATTTCTAAGTGGTAGTCCATTGTGTGACCATACTATAATTTGTTTGGAAGCTTTTGGCTATTATGAATAAATCTAATATGAGCATTTGTTTACAGATCTTTGAATAGCCGGGACACATGTTTTCACTTCTTTGGTAAATACATATGAATAGAGATGCTGTGTCATATGAGAAGTATACATTTAATTTTTAAAGTTTCTTTCTGGAGGAGTCTGCTAAATTGCTTTCCAAATTGTTGAATGGCTACACTCCCACTAGCAGTGTATAAGAGCTCTAGTTTCTCCATATTTCCACCAACACTTGGCATTTTTGGCCTTTGTGATTTTAGCTATTCCTATGGATATATAGTGACATCTTACTGCAGTTTTATTTTTTAGTCATAAATCCATGAAATTTATTTTTTAAATAAAAACGATAAGGAAAAAATTAATACTGTGTGATGTCACTTATATAATGAATTTAAAAATGTTGAACTCGTAGAACCAGAGAGTAGAATGGCAGTTACAAAAAACTATGGGGTAGGGAAAATGGGGAAATGTTGGTTAAAGGGTACAAACTTTAAGGCATAAGATAAATATATCTTGGGATCTAATGTACAGCATAGTGACTATAGTTAATAATACAGTATTGTATAATTGAAATTTATTAAGAGATTACATCTTAAGTATTCTTACCAGAAACCAAAGCTCTATATACTATACACACACACACACACACACACACACACACACACGCATACACACACACACACATATATATATTATCATCATATTATGCACTCTAAATATATACGTACAAATTTTATTTGTCAATTATGCCACAACAAGGCTTCCCTGATGGCTCAGTGGGTAAAGAATCTGCCTGCAATGCAGGAGGCAAAGGAGACATAGGTTCAGTCTCTGGGTCGGGAAGATCCCCTGGAGAAGGTAGTAGAAACCCACTTCAGTATTCCGGCCTGGAAAATCGCAGGGACAGAGGAGACTGATGCGCCACAGTCCATGAGGTCGAAAAGAGTTGGACACGACAGATCAGCCAACACACAAGGCTGGAAAAGAAACTATAAACATTGTTATAATCTATTTCCTTAGAGGTTACCCTCCGTAGTGCTTTAGTTTCTATCACTGGAGTTTTAAATTTGCATTTTCCTGGTGACTAAATGGTCATCTGAGTTAAATTCACCCATTCCAGTCCATTTTAGTTCGCTGATTCCTAGAATGTCGACGTTCACCCTTGTCATCTCTTGTTTGACCACTTCCAATTTGCCTTGATTCATGGACCTGACATTCCAGGTTCCTATGCAGTATTGCTCTTTACAGCATCGGATCTTGCTTCTATCACCAGTCACATGCACAACTGGGTATTGTTTTCACTTTGGCTCCATCCCTTCATTCTTTTTGGACTTATTGCTCCACTGATCTCCAGTAGCATATTGGGCACCTA
>SJYT01014050.1:166571-176769 GCA_006410635.1 Cephalophus harveyi
TTATTGCTCCACTGATCTCCAGTAGCATATTGGGCACCTAATGACCTGGGGAGTTCCTCTTTTGATATCCTATCATTTTGCCTGTTCATACTGTTCATGGGGTTCTCAAGGCAAGAATACTGAAGTGGCTTGCCATTCCCTTCTCCAGTGGACCACGTTCTGTCAGCCCTCTCCACCATGACCCGCCTGTCTTGGGTTGCCCTGCAGGCATGGCTTGGTTTCATTGAGTTAGACAAGGCTGTGGTCCTAGTGTGATTAGATTGACTAGTTTTCTGTGAGTATGGTTTCAGTATGTCTGCCCTCTGCAACACCTACCATCTTACTTGGGTTTCTCTTACCTTGGGTGTGGGGTATCTCTTCACGGCTGCTTCAGCAAAACACAGCCACTGCTCCTTACCTTGGACGAGGGGTATCTCCTTACCGCCACCGTTCCTGACCTTCAACGTGGGTTAGATCCTCTAGGCCCTCCTGTGCCTGCGCAGCCACTGTAAAGCAATTATACTCCAATTTTTTTTTTTTTTTTTTTTTAAGGACCATGTTCCTAAAAGGCACTACCCAAAATATTCCATGGGCTTCCCAACCTGTTGAGAAGTGAAAGAGTAAATTCCCACTGGACCACTTTCTACTCATTGTTCCTAGGTATAGACTTTTGTTCATACTCTTTTCCTGGTCAAAACTACTCTTTCTCTTTTGTTCTGGTTTTCCAGTTATTATTAATACCTTTCTTTCCACATCATATTCCAGCCCACATGGCCATTCCATTTCTCCAGTATTTGTTGTTTGCCACTTTATAAATTTTTATCTTAACTATTTTATGCTATGTTCTATTGTGCAGGTCAGTAAAAGTTCTTGAAGGATGTATAGTATCCTCTTAAACGAATGGATAAATTTCTCAAATTCAATTATTTCTGGGGTGAAGTACACGAACTCTTTGAGAAAGAAAGAAGGCTTAAGTAGTCTGGCCCATGAATGCTGAAGGCAGTTAAATATTTAGGACATTGAAGACCAATTCTAGACATTTCCTTATTTATTTTTTTTAGCTTTTCACTATAAATTTGTGCTATGAAATGCCTTTTGTTCTTTTCCTTTATACCAGATATCAGTGCATTGTAAGCAAATTGTCCACTCAATGAAATAGTCTGTGCTTACAGACAACGACAATGGTGTCAGAATTTGAAGGTGGAAAATAGAATCTGAAAAAAAGATTTTGTGCTATTTCCAATAGTAAGAGGCTCCACCGGGAGGTCGTTGGTGACTTCAAAAATTGCAATTTAAGAGATATTTCAATGATTTGGAAAACTGAGAAGGGATATTTAAAATTAGGGCTTTCCTGGAAAATCTCGAATGGTATTAACCATGTTCTTTTATGACTCACACTGTGTTAGAATTATGGAGGACACACAAACCTATGACATGTAATTTCCCTGCTATTGAAGAGTTGACAGTATTATTGGGAAGACAGGTCTCTAACAAAGAAAGTAATTACAGAAGTTTTCATAAACAACACTAAAGAAAATAAAATTCTATAATAATTTTCACCAAAAGAATGTGCCAATGCTTTCTATATAGTGTTTCAGATCCTCACCAACCATTTGAAGGGGGATTATCATTTCCATATTGGAAGATGAGAAAAGGAAGTTCAGAAAAGTTGAGTGACATGCCCAAAGTCACAATGTGGAGGTGGGATTTGAACCCAGGTTCTCTCAGACTCCAAAGCCTGTACTCTTTCCATTCTGGTGTTGACCCATCCTTTCTTCTTCTGTACCACAGCAGATCTGCAAAGTGACAGTGAAATTATTATTGTTCCTAATTTAAAATATGTATGCAAAAAATTTTTTAATGTATGCAAAGAACCAAGACAGTTTTCCTCTTTTTCAAAATTGTCTTTAAATCTGTTATAGTATTTCACACATAAAAAAAGGAACAGGTGACATTAAAGGTAGAATATGTTACATTTAAACCACCCACTACTTTGTTGGATCTCATTTAATTAGTTTCTTTCCTCTTGCAGGCAATTACATGGAACTAGCAAGATGAATAAAAATAAACTGATTCATGAATTTCTGGAAGTAGTTTCAAGAGGTGATGTGGAACTAATCTGTGACCATATTGCTAAAGTCCATTCCATCCTTGGAAACCTTGACTTTCAACATCCAAAGACTGGGAATACGCCTCTTATTACTGCAGCAGAAGAAAATCTAACAGAGGTAATATGTGGTGTCCAGAGGCTCTTGGATGGTCTTCTAAGCGAAGGATTCCAAGAATGAAATGATTAGGAATAGCATAGTCACCTACCGCCAAAAAGGAATATTTGAGAGCACAAAGAAGGGGTGGGGTAGCAGCTGGAGAGAATACTGAGATACCCTAAATAATCCAGACAGCACCATCTTTATTCATTTCTTCACTCAGTCAACAGATACTCCCAAAATACCCAAGGCAATATACCAGACTTCAAGATTCATACCATGGTGGGTGAATCAAATACAGACGTCACCCTTGAAGAGCAGCTTATGGTCTACTGGGACCACATAATGGAGTCTGAATTTTTCCCCTCCTTCCCCACAACCCACACCCAGCCCCATCAGTACTTGGAAATTTATCCCCTGGTCCAACAGGTGCACAAAATCCTGAAAGTAGGGGAAGAGGAGTAAATAAATAATGAGACTTAAAGGGGCAGGAAATTGTCCTCTTTGTTTTTATATATCCAGCTTAGCGGGCCTGACACATCTAAGTAATGGATAAATTAATGAATAAATAATCCATTTGTGTCTTATTGATCATTTACAAAATTGTGTATGGGAACTTAAAACATTCTTTTAAAGAATGGAAGGATTTCCCTGGCAGTCCAGTGGTTTAGACCTCTGCACTCCCAATGCGAGGGGCAGAGATTCTATCCTGGTTGGGGAACTAAGATCCTGCATGCCGTACAGTGAGGCCTAGAAAAAAAAAAGAACGCAGGTAAAAGTGCAATACGGGCACTTAGAATTGGGGAGGGGCAGCAAGGAGGAGGCTTCAAGGGGAAGAGAAGAAATGAGTGAAAATTCAGGACAGATTTCACCCAACTGCATACCTCAGTGCCTCTACAAGTTCTTGGGGGGCTAAATGCAAGTGGACTGTTAACTCTGCTTGGCCATCTTTGCTTCCTCAGTCACCCTCTTTCTTGACTTTATTCTTAGCTCTGTTTTTATATTGACTCCTTTCTATTAACACTTATAAAACAAATTATAAAATATAACCTATATGCTTTTTTAAAAATAATAATATGTATTTATTTATTTTGGGCTGTGCTGGGTCTTCGTTGCTGGCTTTTCTCTGGTTGCAGGGCGTTCTCACTGCAGTGGTTTTTCTTGTTCTGGAGCATGGACTCTAGGGTGTGCAGGCTTCAGCAGTTGGAATATGAGGACTCAGCATACATGCTTTTTTTAAAAAAAGGAAAACCGTGACAGTAGCACCATTGTATCTACCATCCAAAACAAAAAATTAAATCATTGCAGTGCCTCAGAAGCCCTCTAGATGCTCATCATGAATTGCGCCCCCACACTGTATAATCTTGAATTTTGGGTATACCTGGATATTACACTAATTCCTCCTATATGAGGGTGCTTCCCAGGTGGCGCTAGTGGTAAAGAACCCATCTGCCAATGCAGGAGACATAAGTGACAAGAGTTCCATCCCTGGGTAGAGAAGATCCCCTGGAGGAGGGCATCACAACCCACTGTAGTATTCTTGCCTAAAGAATCCCCATGGACAGAGGAGCCTGGTGGGCTACAGTCCACAGGGTCACAAAGAGTCAGACTGAAGCGACTTAGCAGGCACGCATGCATCCATCTAGAGATAGAAGCCTTAAAAAATCACTGTACATCGAATGGCTCAAAGGGCCAATCATGTTATATTTCCCTCTTCATTGTGAATCTTGCCCAAACCTCATTAGCTGAATTCAGATGACTCAGTTCCGCCAAGGGACTGGGCAGGATGCTGACTTGGGAATCTGAATCCAAGTGAGCCATGAAAGTTTGAGTCTCTCCCCTCCCCAAAGTTCACCAACATTTTCATGTGGGTGGCTGCAAACTTCAATCCCCTTGAGACAGGGCAACTGAGGATGAGGTATAGGTGGAGGGAAGGATTCGGAACATGGTAAGAGAGAGTGGCTCTAGGCCAATAAAAAAGATGCATATACTTTGAGTTTCTAGAAACATGCTGCTCAGCCAAATGAACTCCCAGCGTTTTTGGTTCATACAAAGCCTTAGATCAGGTGGCAAGGTCATTATTATTGACACCATCTATTTCCCCTTCAGAGATCCCTTGTCTTCAAGGCCACACCATATTGCTTTCTGACTGGATCTGGGGTTTGTAGCCTTTGGCTGAGCCAGGCTTAACTTTCACAGCAGGACCTTTTTTAAAAAAAATAATTCTACCTTGATCTGAACAATTTGCTGACCCATTATGACAATAGCATTTTGTAAATTTTCACCCAGTTTTAACATAAAGGCCAGAGGAGTTTTCTGGGGTAGCAGGACTAGTCACAAGAATTTGTCTGGACTTCTTTGCATCTGTTTCTCTTTCTTTAGTGGGTGACTATCAGCATTGTAACCCATTTTAGGCCAAGAAGAAACTGAACGAGTGTTAATTCCTCATTTGTGGTTTACCACAAACATTTGTCTGTCTCAAATCCCCCCAAAAGAGCTAGAGCTCCCTTTAAGTAGCTAAAACCCACTGGAAAAAATTCTGAGACTGTTTACCTGTCTTGTTCATGGCTGGAGTCTCAGCATCAAAGTCAGGTCTTGACACACATGAGTCCCTCAATCTGTAACTGTTGAATAAATTAACCCATTACCATTTTGAATAGAGTTTATTCTTTCCCTAAAAATACTTGTGGAAATACCTGAAACATTCAAGATCTATAAGCCTGAATTTGGGGGTTCTATATTCTAAATCATAGATAACAGCAACAGGAAGATTTCAACATTTTATGTGGGTTTAACATAAAATATTCACAGACTTTTAGTTAAAAAAATAATATCTCCAAACTATCCATATCTTGGAGATTTTTGTCTCTCACATTTTAAAAAAGGCAAATGGCAGTTGTATGTGCCTATAAGTCACTTCAGTCATGTCCAACTCCTTGCAGCCCTATGGGCTGAAATCTGCCAGGCTCCCCTGTCCATGGGATTCTCCAGGCAAAAATACTGGAGTGGGTTGTCATGCCCTCCTCCAGGGGATCTTCCTGACCTAGGGTTGAACCTGGTGTCTCTTGTACCTCCTATATTGGCAGGCAGATTCTTTACCACTAGAGCCACCATTTAATCAGAGCTGTGTCCAACTAAATCAAGTTTGCTACCCAACTCAGAAGACATGATTGTGAGAATACTGTGATTTTGCAGGTTGTTGGATTTCTTCTGGAAAAGGGAGCAGATATCACCCTGTGCAATTACAGCAATCAAACCGCGGTCCATGTGGCTAATTGTGATGTCCAAAGACGACTCTTGGCCATCAATGGAATCCAAGCTCCCCAAATGCAACTTCTGCAAAGCTCATGGCAAGGTGATCTTGAACAACTTCAACACTTGCTGGTCAGTTAATTCAGTGTTTGCTTCTGTCTCTGGGTGAGTGGGTAAGACTTGAAAAGGGAACAGACTACATATGACTCCTTTTAAAGAAAAATAAATTCTTTTCAAATGCAGTCCCAGAAAGTTTCAGGCAGGACATATGAGACAGAAACAGGATTAAATAGGACACTTGGGATGGAAAACAAGATAATAAAAGAACACAGGAGCAGCCTATTTACACCTTCTTTCTAGCTGGATGGGAGAAGAAGTCATGTAGCACCCCTGAGAAATGATGTCCTCCCAAAGATGCCCCTGAGGAACCACTGTCAACTTGCTCAGAGGTGTTCCCTTGACATCATTGCCATTTGTACAATTGCTGTTTAGATCCCTTCGGACCATCTGCAGTTATTATCTTTATCCTGAAAAGGGAATCAGAGAGACTATGCTTTGCATAATATTTAGCTGGGATGAAGAGAATACATTTTTCAAAATGCTGTCTTTTTAGGGTATTGATCTTCTTCTTATTTAGATTTTTCTGCCCATAGAGACTCTTTTCCAAAGTAACTTGCTAAACCACATGCATAAGCAAGGACATTCATTATTGGCGAACAGGCTCTTGGCATTTACCTTCCAAGGTACTGTCAGATCACATGACCTTCCATCTGAAAGAAAATCAATTGCTGCTAGGAAACAGTTTCTTCTATTCCCTTATGGTAGAGACACAAACAGATGAAGAAGTGAAAGATATTCTGGTCACCTAGAGTTCAGGGTGCTGTCTATGGGGTCGCAGAGAGTCGGACACGACTGAAGTGACTTAGCAGAGTTCAGGGAAATGGACAACAAAATCCAAAGGACTCTAAATTCTTCTATTGTGTTAAATGATAGTCTAAAATTGCCATACATCATAAAGTGAGGCTTAGAAATGTTTTTGGAAGACTTTGAATTTCATTTTAATGGTATTTTTGACAATTGTTATTGAAATTCAATGTCTTTTTTTCATAACCATATTTTTCGCTTCTAAAGATAAGCCTCTAAGTTTTAAAAACATATACCTGTAACTGGATCCAGAGCTTAATCAACAGATGTTCAGTTAATGTGCTATTGCAAAACTATTCTCAGCTCAAAGCTTTTATGTTGGTTCCAGCTAATAATAAACATTGATATAAGAGGTGATCTTCTTTCAGAGACTGAAAAAAAACACTAACTAATTAATTCCCACAGCACCTCTCTGAGGTAATATCATTATCTCTAGTCTGTCCCTGGAGAAACTGAGGTAGATGCTGACTATATCGACATGGCATAAAGTGAAATACAGATGGAAATTCGTGAGTTACTTGGACCTGTAAAGTAAACAATTCAGATAATTTGGCCTTCCAGTAAGCTTCTCAGCTCTGAATTTTCCAAATTAAATTTTACTAAAACAACAAATAGCATATATATATCCACCTCCATTTAACTGTATAAATCCTGTTCAATAAGTGATCTTATAATTGTAAACCATTCATTCACTCCACAGATGTTTTCTGAGCATGTGTCAGACACTCTGCTCAGTGCTTTTCATTTTCTGACTCCAATCATCCAAACAATCCTGTAAGAAAGGACCTGAAGACCCTGAAGTTCAGGCAATAAGGTTGCCAGATTTTGCAAATAAAAATACAGGACACTCATTTAAAAATTTGAATTTCGAGTAAATACCAACTATTTGGTATTTAACTAGCTGTCCCTTATTTCATCAGGGTGATTTTATCAACTTTTAACAGATTGTCCTTGATATAACCTTGTCAGGGAGGTTAAATAACCAATTTAAGGAGGTCAAATTCAAACATCAATCTATCTGTCTCAGGTTTGTGTTCTTTCAGTTCATCAGCTCCTCTCAAGATATTGAGGAACGGTATCTTGAAATTAAAATGAGAATTGGCCAGGCAATGAAAATGTAAAGATTAGTATTAATGGACATGCAGTAAAGACATAATAGAAATAAAGCTTCATGTTTTTAAAGGCATCTGAAGAGTTCCTGGATATAAATTTCCCAAACCAACATGGCTTGACCCCTCTGATGCTGGCTGTGAGAGATGTGGACCTGTTTGAAAGGCTTGATATGTTAACGCTCTATAGACCTGCGGAGGTTCTCTCTGAGCTTCTCAGGCATCATGCGTGAGTATCATGTGGTTAGCCAGTACCCATGGAAGGGTGTCTCTGCCATTGTTACTTACAAAGTCATTTGCAAACCTAGATATATAGACTCTTTATTTATATATGTATACTGTGGTGCTTGCTCGCATCTGACTGTGACCCCACGAATGATAGCCCATAAGGTTCCTCTGTCCATGGGATTTTCCAGGAAAAAATACTGGAGTGGATTGCCATTTCCTACTCCAAGGGATCTTACTGACCCAGAGATCAAACCCATGTCTCTTGTATGTGGATTCTTTACCACTGTGCCACCTAGGAATCCCCTTATACATGTGTTCAGTTCAGTTCAGTTCAGTCGCTCAGTCGTGTCCGACTCTTTGTGACCCTATGAATCACAGCACCCCAGCTCTCCCTGTCCATCACCAACTCCTAGATTCACTCAGACTCACGTCCATCGAGTCAGTGATGCCATCCAGCCATCTCATCCTCTGGCGTCCCCTTCTCCTCCTGCCCCCAATCCCTCCCAGCATCAGAGTCTTTTCCAATGAGTCAACTCTTCACATGAGGTGGCCAAAGTACTGGAGTTTCAGCTTTAGCGTCATTCCTTCCAAAGAAATCCCAGGGCTGATCTCCTTCAGAATGGACTGGTTGGATCTCCTTGCAGTCCAAGGGACTCTCAAGAGTCTTCTCCAACCCCACAGTTCAAAAGCATCAATTCTTTGGACCCCACTCACAGGCCCCCCCCAAAATAAAGTCTGACACTGTTTCCACTGTTTCCCCATCTATTTCCCATGAAGTGATGGGACTGGATGCCATGATCTTCGTTTTCTGAATGTTGAGCTTTAGGCCAACTTTTTCACTCTCCTCTTTCACTTTCATCACTTCATGGCTAATAGATGGGGAAGCAATGGAAACAGTGACAGACTTTATTTTGGGGGGCTCCAAAATCACTGAGGAAGGTGACTGCGGCTATGAAATTAAAAGAAGAAAAGTTATGACCAACTTATACAACATATTAAAAAGCAGAGACATTACTTTTCCAACAAAAGCCCATCTAGTCAAAGCTATAGTTTTTCCAGCAGTCATGTATGGATGTGAGAGTTGGATTATAAAGAAACCTGAGTGCCAAAGAATTGATGCTTTTGAACTGTGGTATTGGAGAAGACTCTTAAGAGTTTCTTGGTCTGCAAGGAGATCCGACCAGTCCATGTTAAAGGAAATCAGTCCTAAATACTCATTGGAAGGACTGATGCTGAAGCTGAAACTCCAGTACTTTTGCCACCTGATGCAAAGAACTGACTCATTTGAAAAGACCCTGATGCTAGGAAAGAATGAAGGTGGGAGGAAAAGGGGCCCACAGAGGATGAGATGGTTGGATGGCATCACCAACTCGATGGACATGAATTTTAGTAAACTGCAGGAGTTGGTGATGGACAGGGAGGCCTGGCATGCTGCAGTCCATGGGGTTGCAAAGAGTCGAACATGACTGAGAGATTGAATTGTACTGAACTGAGCAAACTAAGGTCCCAGAGAGCTAAGTGACTTGCCTAAGGCTATGTATTAAGGTTAATGGCAGTTCCTTGATTCTTGGACCAATGCTAATTATTTTGAACTGTGAGCATGGAGGGAGAAAAAGCCCTAAGAATATTACTATAGATCATAAAACATTAACCTGAGACTTCTCTAGTGGTCCAGTGGCTAAGACTCTGTGCTTCCACTGCACAGGGTGTGGTTCGAGCCCTGGTAGGGGAACAAAGATCTCACATGCCACACAGCCAATAAAAACAGAATGTGACCAGTGAAGCAAGTCTAGCCGTTGTTTCCCTCACCATAATCTGCAAACAGAGTTCCCATCATTTACCTTCTGGACCTCTTGAGCTGATATCTAATTCTAGGATCCATGGCAGCATAGACAGGAGATTTGCACTGATGCAAGGAACTCTAAGATCAGCCATGGGCTTAACAATCACAGGACAAGAGGAATGAAAAAATCATACAGAGAGGCTCTATGATAAGATCACTCCACTCAACCAAGAACCTCAAAATAAGTATGTCAGTTTAATTTCAAGGTGAAATGCTGGGCCATTCTGCTAGCATTATTCTATTTTGAATAATAAAAGAGCTCACTATTAGCATTAGGAAAAAGAAATATTGAGAATAAGCAGTTAGCTAAAGCACTGAGAAGAAAAACTCAATGAAGCCAGTTAGTTGGGATGATAAGACAACCGTTTATCAAGATGTTTTTATCTTTACTTGTTTTATGCATTATTAAAGAATTATGAAACTTCTTGTCCAAAGTTGAAAATTTTCAGTAAATTATTAGAATGTTTTTAGGCTATAAGGGGCATAAAATATGCAACATATTTCTTTCAGTTAAAAATCTTGAAAGTTTTCTCTCTGTGTCTCTCATGCATTTTTAATTCATTATTGCTATCCCCAAACTATATAAAATTATTTTTATTTATTTGATGTCAATGTTTTTCCTCTCATATTGGTTTTCTTTTTCAATAGATTTAAAT
>SJYT01014050.1:176928-216215 GCA_006410635.1 Cephalophus harveyi
TCTTTGATGTTGATTCTATTCTTCCTAGAGATCCTAAACTCTGTGATTTTAGTGGAAAATCAGCAATACATTATGTGTCACAAATAGAGAGTTTCAGAAAACAGCAGTTATTGGACATTTTAATGAATTCTATGCCAAAACCAGGTAATATTTTTATTTCACTTTTGAAATTTTCTAACTATAAAAGCCCTATTAGAAAGCTTTTGTTTTTTACATGTATTTGATGGATCCTTTTAAAGAAGTCAAGCTAAATGTATATATATGTGTAACTGAATCACTCTGTTGTACAGTAGATGTTAACACAACATTGTAAATAGATACTTTAAATTAAAAAAAAAAGAAATCAAGTGAAGAGCTATTTATAGACCAGGGACTTTGTACAAGACCCAAAGTTAGGTACTCTAAGACAGGCAAAGAAGGCTAAGATGTAGTCCAAACTTTTGAAAGTGTTCAGTACAGTCAGGGACACACCACATCAGTCAGAGGAGAAAGAGGTTGTTATAAACTTGTAAGGGGAAGAAGGACTTGCCGTGGTTCTCTAATGCTGGATAAAATAGGAAGGAAGTGAAAAGATGTGATATAGGCATGGAGAAAGCATGTGAGCAAGAGAAAAAACAGCCACAGAAGAAAGTGTAATGGAAAAAGTGCCACTGAGCCACATGTGACTTTGTGAAAACTACTTGACTTTATTGTCTGATTGGATTTTTGTTGGGATCTTCTGGACAGGGAACAAGGCTATCCCCAGGAAGGTTTCATGGAAGAAGTAAGACTCAATCTGGTTCTTAAAAAAATCATGAGATTTGATTTTGTGGACAGAGGCATCATGTTGTAAGTGAGCATGGCTTATCCCAGGGGCGAACCGAAGACTAGAACCAACAGTTCATGTCAGGGGAAAGGAATACAGAAGATTAGATACACAAAGAGACTGAGTCCATCAAAGACTCATTAAATGTCAGACTGAAGGACATAGCTTTTTTTTTTCAACGAAATAGAGTCACTGAAGAATTTTAAGACAGGGAACGATGAAAGCCATGTTTTAGGAGAGGAAGAGACTCATGCCAAGCAAGCTCTATTAAGAAACTATAGAAGTACCCATGCGTGGTTGCAAGGATCAGGAAAAGAGACTTTGGACATGGCGTGTAGTGGGCCGAGAGGTGCTAGGTTTGTGAGTTTAAGAGAATGTGAAAGAATTCATAGAATATAGTGATGTAAAGTTGATAGAGGAGACATACAGACAAAGGTTGAGAGGCTTGAGTTAAATATGATTTCAAAGTTTCAGCCCTAGGAAGTGGGGAGGTAGAAATACAATTAACAAAATAAGAAAACACTATGGCTTGGTGTCGATGTTGAAGGTAATGGGTTCTAAAACGCTTATTTGATGAGAACTTGTGACCTTCAAAGTAGCAATTTTCTGTAGGCCAGGGCTTGTGGGAAAGGATTGGATAAGATGGATTGATGAGTTTCTTTGCAAGTTCTCTACAAGGAGACTGTGAAGATCGAGAGTAGGTGAGATCACTAAAGGATCGATGATGGTGAGAAAATTGCAGGGGCCGGGCAGAGAAGGTACACATGGACTCAGGCATAAGAAAGGAAGGAGGAGAATTAGGAGAGAACTGCAAGAAAGAAGGGGTGGGAAGCAGCATCAAATTGGAAAAGAGTTTACAAAGCAGATGTGGTAAGAAAGTGAGGGTTTCAATGGCAGGACGGAGGCAGTAGAAAGGTTGCAAAGAGTGAAGAAAGAAAATATGGTGAAGAAAGGCAGGCTATGAGTAGAGATCACTCATTCAATTTTGTATCACTCATAAGATCAACGAAATAGGAAGAGATGCAAGAGGAAGAAGTTTTCACCGTAGAGCGCATGCTTATCTGAAAAAGTCAAGATAACAGGAGAAGGATATGTAAGAGAACAATGTCCCCCAGGAACTAACTGGGAATTCATTGTTTGGTGTTCAGAACTCTGTCGATTAAATGTGGCTTCAAGCGCTTGACAGGAAAGGTTCTCCAAGCAGCTGAGCACTTTTGTCTTCCGCAACTATAGCACAAATATAATTCCCAGCCCCTTATTAGGGGTTACACTTAGCAACATTGCCCTGTTTTTAAAAAACAAACAAATAAAACGCATTCATTCTGTGGACTCCTTTTGTCCTCACATCTTTTCCAGTGAAAATATGGCCCAAAGCTTCCTCAGGATCCCAGATCATTATTTCAAGAAGATTTTAAACAAAATGGAACTCATTTTAGAACCTAGCGCTAGATGTTGCTGTGAAATTGATGGAGATGCAGCTTATCAAAACACATTATTGTGTTTCTTTTGGCAGAAAGACATGCTGAATCATTGCTTGACATTTGTCATGATACAAACTCTTCTCCAACTGATATGATGACAGTTACTAAAAACCAAAATATAATCTTGCAGAGCATCAGCAGCAGTGAGGTAAGATGCTCTAATCTTTAAATAGAAAAACTAACAGAAAAAGGGGTAACCTACTGCATCTACATTTACTTCATTTAAGTTGCTTGAATATTTATAACAAACATATTATAATTATATATTTAAATGTGATTATAAGGAAACTTAAAGCACAATTAATCATAGTACTTCATGAGTTTAATCTCAAGGCAGTAATTAGCTAGTCAATTCTGAGTCTCATACATTATGCTTGTATGTGTATACCATAGAATATTGTTGCAGCTGAATCCATGCTAAATAATAAAATGTAGCTTGTCTTTATGCATGTTAATGTGAAAGAAGAGAAAATCATTATTCTGTTCATGTCAAATCCATCCTAGGATACCACAAAGGAGGTGCCTCCTCTTGGTCCTGGTTGTTACCCTCTGCCCATGATGACTAACTTCACAAAGTATAGTAATAGTACTAGTAACAAACATCATGACCCATAGAAAATGATAGAATGATTTCCTAAATGAATAATAAAGTGTTAACAGTGGTTGCCTAAAAGAACCGAAATGGAGAAGAACTTTGTACTGTATACTCATTCGTATTTTTTTGAATTTTTATAAAATTTAACATAGTCCAAACAGTTAAAAATATTACAACTCTATAGGAATTCCCTGACAGTCTAGTGGTTAGGACTCAATGCTTTCACTGCAGGGGTGGGAGTGGGAGCAAGGTTGGGGGCCCTGGGTTCAATCCCTGGTTGGGAAACTAAGATCCCACATGCTGCACAATGGTGACAATTTTTAAAAAATTACTACTCTATATTTTATTGGTAAAAAGAATATGACCCACAAATGTGTTTATTTTTACAAGTTAATGAGGTATGGACTATAAGAGAAACAACGTGAAGAGTTTTAGAGATAGTGTAGTAAGATCTTTTTGCACCTTTCTCTTTCCAAAAATTATTCTAAAACAATAAAGAAAACAAAACCCAAAAATTTAAGTAAAAAAGTAGTCTGAAATAACTATAGATTTATAAGAACTGGTAAAAATAGTACAGAGAATTCCTGTATAACCTTCACCAGCTTTTCTCAATGGGAGTTATAACTATAGCTGATTGTCTAAACTAGAAAATTGACATTAACCCAACAACACAATGAACTAGACCACAGACCTTCCTTGGATTTCACTAGTTTTTATTGTGCATTCTTTTTTCTTTCTTCTGTTTGTATCTGCCTGTGTGCATAGTTCTGTGACATTTTCTCCCCCGAATCTTCAGTGGAGATACAAAACTGTTCTGTTACCACAAAGGAACCCCCTTACTACACTCTTAATTGCCATGGTCTCTCTGCTAACTCCAGGCAACCACTGATCTGTTTTCCATCTCTATTACTTTATCACTTCAAGAATGTCATATAAATGGCATTATCAACTTTTGAGGTTGGCTTTTTCTACTGAGCATAACACTCCTGAGATAGATCCAAGTTGTTCTATGTATCAATAGTTTCTTTATGTTGCTAAGTAGTATTCTATTACAATTTTATTTTGTCCCACAGTTTATTTAGCTGTTCATATGTTGAAAGACATTTAGGTTGTTTCCAGTTTGGGGCTATTACATATAAAGCTACCATGAACATCTATGTACAAATTTTTGTGTGAATTTATGTTTTTATTTCTCTAGGATACATGCCCAGGAATCCAATTAGTGGGTCATTTGATAAATGTCTATGTTTAATTTTTTTTAAAGCTGCCTAACTATTTTCCAGAGTGGCTCTAACCATTTTATATTCCCACCAGCAGTAAATGAGAGATCCAATGTCTCTATACCCTTGGCGGCATTTGGTACTATCAGTATTTTTTATTTTAACCATTTAAAAAATTTTTAACCAAAGTAGGTATATGATGGTAGCTCATTGTGGTTATAATTTGCATTTCCCTAATGAACAATGTTAAACCTTTTTTAAAAAATGTATTTGCCATCAGCTGTGATTATTCAAATATTTTGTCCATTTTTTGTCTTTGTCTTATTGTTGGGTTTAGAGAATTCTTTATATATTCTGCATATGTAACTCACAAATATTTTCTGCTAGTCAATGAGAAAAATTTGGTTTGCTTTTTTCACCTTTTTAACAACTCTTTCACCAAACAAAAGTTTTTATTTTTGATGAAAATCAATTTATCCATTTTTTCCCTTATGGGTCTTGATTTTTATATTATGTCTAAGAAGACTTTTACTTGACTTAGGTCGTGGTTACAGGAGTGTGTTCAGTTTATAAAAATTCATGAATCTATACAGTTTTGATATGTGCACATTCCTGAATATATGCTATTCTTAAAAGTAAATATACACAATGGGATATTACTCAGCCATAGAAAGGAACACATTTGAATCAGTTTTAATGAAGTGGATGAAACTAGAACCTATTGTACAGAGTGAAGTAAGTCAGAAAGAGAAAGATAAATATCATGTGCTAACGCATATATCGGAGAAGGCAATAGCAAGCCACTCCAGTACTCTTGCCTAGAAAATCCCATGGATGGAGGAGCCTGGTAGGCTGCAGTCCATGGGGTCGCTAGGAGTCGGTCGCGAGTGAGCGACTTCACTCTCACTTTTCACTTTCACACAATGGAGAAGGAAATGGCAACCCACTCCAGTGTTCTTGCCTGGAGAATCCCAGGGACGGGGGAGCCTGTTGGGCTGCTGTCTATGGGGTCGCACAGAGTCGGATACGACTGAAGCGACTTAGCAGCAGCAGCAGCAGCAACGCATATATACGGAATCTAGAAAGATGGTACCAAAGAATTTATTTGCAAAGCAGCAATGGAGAAACAGACATAGAGAACAGACTTATGGACGTGAGGAGAGGGGAGGAAAGGGTGAGATGTATGGAGAGAGTAACGTGGAAACTTAAATTACCATATGTAAAGTATATAGCCAATGAGAATTTGCTGTATGTCTCAGGAAACTCAAACAGGGGCTCTGTATCAACCTAGAGGGGTAGGATGGGGAGGGGATGGGAGGGAGATTCAAGAGGGAGAAGATATATGTATACCTATGGCTGATTCATGTTGAGGTTTGACAGAAAACAACAAAAGCAATTATCCTTCAATTAAAAAAAAATTTTTTTTAAGTAAATTAAAGGGAAAGAGTAAATGCTTTCAAGTATCTGAGCAAAGAATATGGTTTTCAATCTAGGATTTTATATTCAAAAACTATAAATCAAATATTAGAGTTGAATAAAGACATTTTTCAGACATGCAAATGAGAAAACATTTTACATTTCACATGCCTTTTAAGGAAGCTACTATGTACTCTACTAAATTAAGGGGATAAGATAAAAATAGAAGGAAAAATTGGATCCATGATTCAGGGAATCTGGAACCTAACACAAGAGAGGAGGATATCCTTGGTATAAAGCAGAAAGCAAGTCCTAGGGCTTCAAACCATGTATGAAGTCTAGAGAACAAAGAGATCCAATCACTGGGGAAAAGGAGGGGTGAGGAAGAATAGGATAATGGGGATTTCCAAGAAGAAGGTGGAACTGGTATATCATTTGATATATTTAACCATGTGGAAAGACCACTGGAGGCTGGGAAGATTTAAGATTTTTAAAAATATATGAAAATTAATTAAATATTAAATAAATTTGTGAATGAAATAAAAACAAGGATTTGAGGTTTATGTACAAAAAAAGTTATGCAAGAAAGAAAGTATAATCATATTACATTTCTACTGCATGACTATAGTGCAATACATACAGTATAGTGCAATACTCAAATAATCATAATTTAAACTTTGCCTATTAATTTTATAAGAAAAAAAGGGTGAATTTATTGGAAGGATGGGGACAGGATATAAGAATATTCAATTGTCAACTGCAATAATAAGACAGAAGGTAATGCATCACTTTATCTTTTGGGGGCAGGAGGTGGGGGTTGTTTACCTCCTTTGCTTTTGTCACAGTAAAAAGATCCCAACCTACTCCCCAAAGAGGCTTGCTTTTTTTTTCCAAGTCACGAGTGAGTCCATACGTCAACAAGGAGAGAGATGACTCTCCTTTCCCCGTTTCTTGCCCAGCCTAACATTTCATCTCCTTCCTCTGGCCAAGTTATTAATAGCAGATGAGTAGAGCAGATGCGGCTTCCCAGGTGGCACCAGTGGTAAATAATCAGCCTGCCAAAGCAAGAGACATAAGAGACATGGGTTTGATTCCTGGGTCAGGAAGATCTTCTGGAGGAAGGCATGGCAATACTCTCCGGTATTCGTGCCTGGAGAATTCCATGGATGGAGGAGCCTGGCGACCTATAGTCCATGGGGTCACAAAGAGTTAGAAACAACTGAAGGACTTAGCATGCATAGATGGCCATTATCACACCATTTAAGAATACTTACCTACTTCCAGCCCATTCACTAACTGCAAAATCCACCTGTCCCACTCTCTCCCCTGTTCTCAGGACACACGCTCCCATCAGGCTCTACAGGGAAGGCCCAGCGGCACACAAGACTCTCACCCAGGAACTGCCACCAAGAGAAGTGACTACGGTTAACTGCTTTGCAAAGTAGCCTCTGTTCTTCTCAACTTGCAGGCAGGAGAAACAGTAACCACCCCAGTGATAGAACCTAGCCGATCTAAAAATCAAAGCTTTGGGACTTCCCTGAAGCTCCAGTGGTTAAGAATCTGCCTTGCAATGCAGGTGACACAGGAGACGAAGGTTTGATTTCTGGGTCAGACAGGGGTTTGATCCCCTGGAGGAGGGCAAGTCAACCCACTCCACTATTCTTGCCTGGAGAATACCATGGACAGAGGAGCCTGGCGGACTTCAGTCCATAGGGTCACAAAGAGTCGGACATGACTGAAGTGACTTAGCACAGCACAGCACAGCACGTAGAGCACATCATAGGATCAGGATGAAAACGTCAGTCTTGCCCTTAAACCCTCACAGCTCCAAGTCCAGTGTCCCTTACTTTTCCCTCTTTCTAATCCCACCCAAACCTTGGCTCATAGACTAACCCCACCCGGACCACAGTACCCATTCTCTGACTTCATCCTCCTGAGTCTGTCCCCAGATTGACTGCTCCAGTGATTTGCCAGATGAATGAGCTAAGGAATAGGTAAGATATCACTTTAGTAACTCAAGAGACAACAGGAGGGGACTTCCCTGGTGGTCCAATAGTTAAGAATCTGCCTTCCAGAGCAGTGGGCCTGGGTTTGATCGATCCACAGTCAGGGAGGTGGATCCCATATGCTCACTGCAGCCAAATAAATAAAAATAAAATAAATTTAAAAAGAAAGAAATTGATAAAAGAAAACACACTTACTTTTCATTTTTTTGTGATATAGTTAGGAAACTTGCTTTTTTTTAAAGACTAAAAATCCCTTCATATTTAGTTCACGTTTTATGCAGTTCTAAGATATTTTTTGAACTTTCAGTCTATATTTTTCTTATTATGGTTGAAATAACTTTGAACTCGTTTTTGAGGGTGAGATAGACTCTCACTATTGAATTTGCTTCTTTCTACTGCTTTCTGTAGGGTTAAAAAAAAAAAAAAAAACCCAAGGTCTTTTTTAACTTCTTTTCTTTGAATGAAAGCTTGCTTTATTTTGGGGTTATCTGCAATAGGTTTTTATAGTTTACAAATATAAACAGCTGCTTTGCTTGTAGGATTGCGCCTGAGAGGCTCTTCACGGCCTCTGCCAATCTTTCTTTCATCTAAGAAGAATCTTCTTTCCAAATTGAATTGCTTATAATTTCTGTGCCTCTTTTCTGTGTGGTTGGCATTCTGCTGTTTGCAGATCAGAATGCTATGCTGTCTAGTCTGTTGTTGTCTCTTGCATTACTGTGCATGGTTGATGGGCTCCGTTTATTTGGGATGTGCTATTCTAACATTTTCTCTCCTTCACTCACGCCTGCATTATTTCAATTTCCTCTTCACCCAGTGAAAGTAAAAGTCGCTCAGTCGTGTCCGACTCTTTGTGACCCCACAGACTATACAGTCCATGGAATTCTCCAGGCAGGATACAGGAGTGGGTAGCCTTTCCCTTCTCCAGGGGATCTTCCCAACCCAGGGATCGAACCCAGGTCTCCCACATTGCAGGTGGATTCTTCAGCCGAGCCACAAGGGAAGTCCATTAAAGTCATTCATATTTAAGATTCTAAAAGAAAACAGAAAATTCTGAGCTGTTGCTGTTTTTGTCTTCATTTTCATGTTAATCTTCAAAGTAGGTATTATTCCCCACATCCTTTTTGTTTGTGATGCTTATGGTTTTTCAGTTTTTTTTTAAGGAAGAAGTTTTTTGTCGGGAGTTTGTAGGGATCACACATCTTTAATTTTTTCCTGTACAAAAATTATAAATTATGTTTGAATATTCTTTCTCTTAATTTTCTCATGATTATTAATTCTCCTTCTGGTTCTTGTTGAGACCCTCTTGTTTCAAATTTTTTGTAGTAGCAAGAAAGCAGAGTGATTACGAATTCTGTAACCAGACTTCAGAGTCTGGGTGTGAATCTGGCTTGCTAGGTGACCTTGGTTAAGTTACTTAACTCCGCTGAACCTCGCGTATAAATGGAATAATAGTTCCTGCCTTTAGAGTTTTTGTAAGGATCAAGTCAGCTAATATGTGAAAGGTCCAACAGTGTCTGGCACTGTATGGATAAATGCTAGTCATTGTTATGGGTTTTGCAGCTAGTGCCCATACTCCGCATCTTCCAACTTTTCCTCAAGGACCAACTAATGAATGAACTGAGCAGTTGAGACCAACCACAGATCATTAATCAACACAGAAACTTGAAATGAGAACCAGTTATATATTTAACACTAAAAATTAGTGTTAATTAGTTTTATTCAGCATAAAAATTTCACTGAAACACTCTAATTATATGAAATGGAAGAAATATATTCTGAAGCCTCATAGAGTGTTCTAGACATGATATGAATAAAAATTGTATATACTAAGAAGGAAACTTCAGTGGTCACTAAACATCCGAAACTATCGCCAACATTTCTACTAACAAAAGCATGCACATTCAAACAATCAGATCATATATCACATTACTAAAAATGAAAATTGATCATTGATAAGGGAGAGGTAGTGAAACAGACTTACGCACTGCTAGTGGAGAGTAAGTAGTAGTTGTAAATTTACTTTTAAAGCAACGTACATAAGAAAAATTCAAATATTCTTCAGATCAATAATTCCTTATAATTCCATACCTAAGAATCTACTCTAAAGAGATAATACAAATAGGGGTATTATTTGTAAAGATGTTCACAGCACTATGTGTGATAATGAAGAATTAAAAACTGCCTACTATGCATGATGAGGTTTATATCATAACACTTACGGGACTTACTAAACATCTTTATGACCCTCTGATAAAATTCCATTAAAATGATATTTAGTTAGTAAATTGCTATGTAATTTATACTTGTCATAAGTAAAAAAGCCAGATATGAAATGATATGATACAGCTCTATTATTAAACACTTAAGAAAAAGAAAATATCCTGTCTGTGTGAACAGAGTTTGCTTTTTATTTGTAGGATTATAGGTGATTTCTTCTCCTGCTCTTTAAAGAACTGCTGTTTTGGTATTTCTATGCATTTTATAAAATAGTAATCCCCTACAGCTCATGTTTTGTAATTAGATGGGAGGGAGAAGAAACTTGCCAGAGAGTGGTAGAAGTTTTAAAATGCAAAGAATAAGCAGTGAAATTGACAACAGTCTAGGATCAGGGCAAACCTGTCCAGGTGTCCCATCTGCCATTGACAACCAGGATGGTCTGAGGTAGGACCTCTAACCTGTGCTGCTGCATAAAGTAAAATGTGATAACTAAGCTATTATAATTGAACACCTTCCCCCAAGAGGAATGGACAGTTAGGGAGTTTGGGATGCTCAGGTACACACTACTATATTTAAAATGAATAACCAACAAGGACCTATTGTATAGCACACGGAACTCCGCTCAATGTCATGTGCCAGCCTGGATGGGAGGGTGGTTTGAGGGAGAATGGATACACGTGTATGTGTGGCTGAATCCCTTTCCCTGTTCACCGAAACTACCGCAACATTGTTAATCGATTTCACCCCAATACAAAATAAAAAGTTTTCTAAAAATTGAACACCTAAAATATCTTAATGGTAGTGATAAGTCAAATGAACAAAGTGAAAAGATTCCCACACTCTCTTTGGGAATTAGGGAATGAAATATCAGAGGCTTTATGATAAAGTCTGCTCACTTCTCCGACAAACATCTGCATTTAGGGCAAAGACTTCTTATCCAATAGTCTGCTTAAACAGACCATCCATCTGGATCACAGAAGCCAGAATGCTAATTATAACATCCAGGTAGGATGGGATATTTTAACTACTACTTGCATCTATCACTGTTTTAGCCACTAAAAGGGGCAAAATCACCAGCAACAACTTCTAACGGAGGAACCAGACAACAACAATGCATTCTCATAGAAAACATTTCTTCTCTAGAGAGTCAGGAATACTTTTTTGTAAGTCAAGCTGGTTGTTTTTTTTAAGTTAAGCTGTTTTTCAACCATGTTCTTCAGCAGTTTGATCATTTTCTAGATTGTAAAATGGAAATTTGAGAAGTTGCATAACATGATTAGATCAGAAGGCTGTCATAGTGAAAACTTTAATCAGCTTTGCTGCCTTTCAGTCTAAGGTTATATCTGCAGTTTTCATGTGGGGCAAGGATTTCCACCTTCACTATCTGTAAATGATGCTCCAGGGAGGCATTATGGAAAAGACCATGTTCCTCTGGGGTTGTTCACTGGCTGTGGCCAAAGGATTCTTTCCAGTTATCCACTCGGATAGAATTGGTGGCAGCTTCACAGCCTGAATACAGACATGATAAAGTATAAAATATTGAATTTCTCTGTGTATATGCAATTTCAGCTTTGATCTTCATATTTGATTATGCAATTAATCACGTTCACGTCTGTCTAAGCCTGGTGCTCTGGAGACAAACATTTTCCCATTATTTTAGTCCTGAATACTTTATCCGATTTAAAAGGAATCAGCAGTGTGAAACTTTAGCTTAGAAAAAAAAAAAATCAACATTCACCCTGCCAACCAAGTATTACACTGAAAAACTGAGTTTCTACTTTATGATATTTCAGGAGTTTGACCAAGATGATGACTGCTCTCATTCCATATTGATTAGTGAAGAAGGAGATCCAAGTGGTGATGGACAAGACTGGCAACCCAGGACAGAAGGTATCCATCTTCTGTCCTTGATGTGTTTACAAAGACAATATCAATTATTTGGATTTTCCCCCTAATTTCAGTCTGCTCAGTGCAGAGCTTTGAAATCTCAGACAAGCATAGAGGAAAGGAAATCCTGTCCTTTGGTCCATATTTGAATCAATGAGTCTTGGCAACCTATCCAGTCTCTCCTTTGTTCTACCCTACTCTAGCTCAACCTGCTGTTCTCATCTCCTTTCTTTTTTGTCTGGTAGCATCCTTTCCCTCACTTCTTTTCTCTCAGAATCTTCCAGCAGCTACAGGGATCTGTTCTCTTCCGTGCATGTGTGCGTGCTAACGTGCTAAGTCACTTTAGTTGTGTCCGACTTTTGGCGACCCTATGGACTGTAGCTCACCATGTCTATCCTATGGATTCTCCAGGCAAGAATCCTGGAGTGAGTATGCCATGCCCTCCTCCAGGGGAATCTTCCCCACCCAGGGATTGAACTCACTTCTCTTATGTCTCCTGCCTTGGCAGGTGGGTTCTTTACCACTAGTGCTACCTGGGAAGCCTTATTCTCTTCCAGGAGCAAGCATTTCTCCATTAGCTGTCATCCCAGAACTCTTCTCTTGAGGGGGGAGTTGGGGGACAGAACAAAGAGCTAAAGGCCCAAGTTGCACTCTTGTATTCTAGGAGGCCATAAGTCTGGAATTTCCCAAAACAGCACCCATTCCAAATGCGTCATCCTGTCCTATCCTTAAATGCCCTTGCATTGAACAGATCCCAAGGTATTTACAGATTCTCACTGCAGAACATAGTCATCACAGCAATCACATTTGTCTGTCATCTACTCCCCTATAAACTTCTTAAATGAAACGTTTATTTGAACTGCTCCGATCTCTTTTCTGGTAATTTTCCTACTTGGATTTCTAACATGCCAGGGAAGCTGCCCTCTTGGGTGTCTTTTTTCTCCTTCCCATTAACCACCCTGAAGGCTGCAGTGCTAGCTTAGCCACTGTCTCCTTTGACCCCTTATGCAATGCTGCCCCCTTCTGGGGAGCCTCCCATCTTTCCCAAACTCACTCGGTACCTCCCGGCTGAGAGCAGGGAAGAAATCATAAACGTCATGAACCCTGAAAGACCTAATTAAAATAAACAAGTCCTGATCCCCTCCAAGTAGTCTTTGTGATCTGCCTTTGACTTTCAAAGACTTCAAATCTAGTTCTCAGAAGCCCAACTGTGTCCCAATCACCTTCTAAGAGATTAAATACTGTGTTGATTCAGCTCAATTTAGAGATGGCTTGCCATTTGAGGTGCTTATAGGAATTGAACCTGGTTCTCCTGAATCGTAGGCAAATTCTTCACCATTTGAGCCTCCAGAAAAACCCCTTCATATTAATAATACTTTTAAAATCAATTTGTATGTAATATTTTAGATTTTCATGTAGGAACCATAACACTTAGGCAGCATCTCAACTAAGTTCTTGCAGTTTTAAGCTTTCATAACTTGAGTTATACATTCTAAAGAAGAAATTATGTTTCTAAGTTTTCTTCTCATAGTTGATGAGTCTTCAGTAAGCTAGTAACTCTTTGAAGTCACAAAGTCGGAAATAAAAATGTTTGGGGAATTACTGTGCATTGTAGTCATCTTAAATAACAATAAATCTCTTTAAATTCCATTTACATGCTTCTAACATACCCCAGGTTGTTGATGTTTAAGTGTTTGCACACTTTATAAAGACTTTATGCACATCCATGTGACTATTTGATTGTAGATATGCACATTTAATCATTTAATTTATATCGGTTTGTTCATTATATTATTCTTTTAAAAAGGAAGCTTCAATAACTAAAATATATATAAACTCAAATGTTTGGATCACTGCCCTGGTCTTTCAGTTCAGTTCAGTTCAGTCGCTCAGTCGTGTCCGACTCTTTGCGACCCCATGAATCGCAGCACGCCAGGCCTCCCTGTTCATCACCAACTCCTGGAGTTCACTCAGACTCACGTCCATCGAGTCCGTGATGCCATCCAGCCATCTCATCCTCGGTTGTCCCCTTCTCCTCCTGCCCCCAATCCCTCCCAGCATCAGAGTCTTTTCCAATGAGTCAACTCTTCACATGAGGTGGCCAAAGTACTGGAGTTTCAGCTTTAGCATCATTCCTTCCAAAGAAATCCCAGGGCTGATTTCCTTCAGAATGGATTGGTTAGATCTCCTTGCAGTCCAAGGGACTCTCAAGAGTCTTCTCCAACACCATAGTTCAAAAGCATCAATTCTTCAGCGCTCAGCCTTCTTCACAGTCCAACTCTCACATCCATAGCAGCTAAATATTCCTGCAACACATTTGCTTTCTTATGGACTTTTACAGATGATAATTTATGAAATACAATTTGCCCCTCACCCCAATCCCTCATCCTTTTCCTTATTATAAAAATCTTCTTGCATTCCTTAATCAGCTATTTTCCCAGAACATATCAGATGCAAACCTTGTAGACTGGAAATTGAGCATGTAAAGTTATTCTTTTCGTGAGTGAATGAGAACCTATTTTCTAAAATTACTAGGCTTAATTAAAAAAAAATACAGTGTGTATCTATCAGGATTCTTTTGTGCAAATAACAAAATCTGTTCTACTTGAGTGAAAAGAAAGGAAGTTTTAAAAGTTACTAGAAAAGTTCATAGACCATTGAAAAACAAAGGAGAAGAACAGATCCCAGGTTGGATTGTCATAAAGAATTCTTGTAGCTACATCTCAGAACTGATCACTGACCCCCAGATCACACTGCCTCAGCCACAACCAGCATACACAATGCTTCTACATTGACCTTAGACCCTCCCTCCGCTGTTGATACCCATATCAGCAAAAGGATACTTCCATCTTATCTTGTGTAAATCCTGGGTATCCATCTCTCAAATTAGTTTTCTGAAAACTAGTGGCAAAAAAAGACTGGTAAATGTAGCTGTAAAAAATTCTGTTGAAAAATCATGATTTAGGAAACTATCAAAAGGTAGAAAGGTTATCAAAATATTTTGAACCTTGATTCCCATCCATTTGAACAAAGCAAGTAGAAAACAGAAAAGTAAGACTTTTCCGGAGAAAATAATTTTTCTTCATTGAATGAATTAGGCTAGGCCAATTATTTTTTGTTTTAAAAATTTAGCACTTATATTAATAATCATTTTCTGACTTTATGAATATTATTTGCCCCTTTTCTGCAAGAAAGTTTATGTTTCTGGTTGTGTTTAAATGATGCCTCTTAGTTTCTCTCTACTATAACATTTTCTGGTGGGATTAATTTGCATCTTCTTACTGGAAAGATGCATTCAGATAGGAGCAAGTGTTTTATTTTCACATGTTACAGTGCATCCTCTTTCTTGGACCACTCTTAGGTTCAGAGGCTCCTATGATCACTCACAGTATTCAAAAGACAAAACAGAGAATATATATGTTCCAAGATGATTTCAGTGTCAGAAGGTTTTATAATATCCCTCCCCCGACCCTGCCAATTAGGACCAAATTTTTTTTCCCCATTTAGGAACCATTAACTTTTCACAATGTCTAAAAAGTCAGGAATTTCTTATACTTGCATCTTACTTTCTTGGTTTAAAAAAAGAGAAAACCAATTAACAAATTTTTAGCTTATTAAAAAAATTATTAGCTTGGTAAAAAAAATCATCTAGATTTATTAGTCCTCAATGATTCTAAAAGTACAGTCATTGTTAAGAACATGTTCACATGAATATACTGTAGAATAACTTCTACAGCAAAGTCTAACTGTGCCTAGTCTTACAGAGCCTCCTTTTCACTGACAGTTGTTACTAGGAATGTATGCCATATGTTTTTCTTACTCTAACATGTCAGCTAGGTGTTTGCCCTCAAGGATGACTACAAAAATGGTATGAAAGACATCCACCTGCCTTTCACTACAAAAGTACCCGTGAGCCATCTCACAACCTCACGACTGTCAGTTTTTTCATCTCTAAAACGAAGGGTTTGGGTCCGATGACCGCTAAGTTCCTCCCAGCTCTATAATCCCAAGCCTGTCCTTTTGTGCTACATAGGGCTGCCGTCTATGGGGTCACACAGAGTCGGACACGACTGAAGTGACTTAGCAGCAGCAGCAGCAGTGTGATGATAGGATATTTGAAAAGTTAAAAAGAAAATTCCACTATTCCAAGGAAACTTCATTTTTAGAGATTGCAAAAAAACAAAACAAAAAAAAAAAAACCCCACAAAACTCCTTTTGGAAATATTTACTTTTTTTAAATGCACCACTCTTATAAATAACACAAGCATAAGCATTTCACATTAAAAATGCTTTCCTTATGGTGGTTCCTATATATTTGACAAAATACCCAACGTCCTTTAAAAATAATAAAAACTGTAATTGATACGCTGATGGTGATTAGGCTTCCCAGGTAGTGCTAGTGGTAAAGAACTCGCCTGCCAACGCAGGAGACCTACGAGATGCGGGTTCAATCCCTGGGTCAGAAAGATTCCCTGGAGGAGGGCATGGCAACCCATTCCAGTATTCTTGCCTAGAGAATCCCATGGACAGAGGAGCCTGGTGGGTTATATCCCATAGGGTCACAGAAAGTCAGACATGACTGAAGCAACATAGCACGCACACGCTGATGATGATAGCTATTAAGTAACTTTCCCAAGGTCCCCCCGGAAGTGGCAGAGGAGGGATGGAGACCCAGATCTCTCTGATTCACGACCTGCTCAAATCTTCTCTACCATACTTTGATCAATGGAGCTGATTAAAACCATGGCTCCTCCAGCATCCACAGACTGAATGAATGGCTGTGAAAGATAGATGGATAAGCTGAATACTGGGACAAGCCCTGCATCTTCCTGGAAGGATATGCCTCTATGTTCTACACACACGTTGCACACTTCTTTCACAGTGCTTATCTGGCTATGCTCTCTGCTTTCTTATTTATAGTCTCTGCTAAGGCCACAACTGTACCTTCTTTGCTTCTTTATATTTAGCACAATGAGTTACACTTGGCATACACTTGATAAAAGTTTGTTGAATAGGAAAAAGTGAATAGGTGAAAATCTTAAAGGACAGACAATTCTGGTATGGTTCACACTAGGTTTTTTGAACTACATGTATTTTTTGTTTCTATATTGACTGTGCTATGTCTGCATTGCTGCCCAAGGGCTTTCTCTAGCTGTGGTGAGGGGGGACTGCTCTCTGGTTGCAGTGCGTAGGCTTCTCATTGCAATGGGTTCTCTTGTTGCAGAGCCCAGGCTCTAGGCATGCAGGCTTAGTTGTGGTGCATGGGCTGAGTTGTCCTGTGGCATGTGAAATCTTCCTGGATCAGGGATTGAACCTGTGCCTTGGCAGGCAGACTCCTATCCACTGTACCACCAGGAAAGTCCCCACACTAGTTTTTAATGTCAGTTTGTTTAATGTGCTATTTTGTAGGCATGCATCCATTCTATAAGTTGGAACTTTCTGTCTTAAGGGTTATACCAGAAGTCACTCCTTGGAATCAGATAAGAGATGACCAAATGACAAATACAAGCAAGTTCCGATGGGGCAACATAAATTATCTCATTTAATTCTCACAACAGTCCTGTGAAGTAGGTGATATCAGTCACACTTTACAGAAGGAGGACTTATTTTCTCCATTCAGGGAGAAAACACTGCTCATCATAAAGCTTTATTTTACTTCTGGAATGTTTTGTTATACAAATTCTTTGCCCTTTAAGCAAGCATTTATATAGGACAGGAAAGATACAAAGATGGTTAAAACTCAGTTCCTAGTTAATGTTCATCCTGTAATTACTAAGAATACACGAGCCAAATAACCCAAAATAAAACATTTGATTCCTGATCACCCCTGGAATTCATTACTTTCTTCTTATTATTACTGACCTGCACTTTCATAGGTGTTGAGATTATTGTTACTTTTCCGAGAGATGTCAGCCATCCCCAAGGAATGGGCCGAGAAGATTTACAAGAAAACAAGTAAGAAGTATTCTTTGAAAGGATAGATTGGAATTAAAGTATATACTTGTGTGGCAACCCACATTTTTAGTAATTCAGGAAAACATCCCCAAGCCGGGGTCATAATAAGTAATTTTGTGGCAAAAGCTGGATAATAAATGTTTTATGCTTTGTGGGCCGTATGGCCTCTGTTCCAATGATTCAACTCTGCAGTCGTAACTTGAATGCCTCCATGGATGGTATATAAACAAATGGGTGTGAGTATGATCCAATCAAACTACCAAAGTGGGACTGGAGGCTGGATTTGGGCCAAGGACCATCATTTGCTGACCTTGCAGCAGTGCTACTCAAAACAGAGTTCTGAGGTCCTTCTGTTACCAGTCAATAATGAAGTCAGTATAGAATTTGGACATTTAAACCTTTAAAAAGGTGTGTAGCCATTTAGTCAAGTAATTTTATATTTATTGATCTGATCGTGGAAAATTTGAGGCTTATTTTCATGTTTTCAATTTTTGTTTAATTTTTATAGTCATTCATTTTGATTACATTTTACAAAAGTTTCAATCCACGATGCAATGTAAAATTTTAAATGGATTCTTCACCAAAGATAGTTTGAGAAGTACTGGGCCTTTGGAGAATGGTCCAAGGCCTCTGGTCAATGCCTTTGGAGAAGTACAAGGGTATACCCCCTTATCTCTGCCCTTTCCTCCTCTGATTTCTCTGCTCGAGGAAACAGACTGGGAAAACCAAAGTGTGAGTGGTGGAGGGCTGCTGAGGTGGGGAGCAAGTCAGAGAATGGGGAGGTCTTGCACTTTCAGCAACACAGCTACTCTACTCAGCAGCACCATTTGGAAATAGTCCTCCAAACTTTCCAGTGATGTCAGGTGGGCTAAGAACGGGAGATCCAGAAGACATGGGAAATGCCTTTTAAATTAAACTATTTCCTCCCCGCTTTAGTCAGATAACCTCAGGGCATCAGGAATGGACACCAGCACATTCTGTTTCACTTTCAAACAACATTGAGATGATGGGCTTCAGGACAAAGACGGTGAGCATGGAGCCTTTACTTGCAAAGAAAGAGGAACGTTCCCAGGAACTCTTCAATACGAACTTGGGCTTTTTGTTGCCAAGACCTTACTTAGAAACGATAATCTCCAAGTCTGTAGCCAGAGAGGATGTTCCTCATTTTCTGAAGGGGCGGCCAATAAAATCTGAAGGTGAGTTCATTGAATTACACAGTGATCCCTTTATTTTTTGGTCAATCAATATTTCTTTACTCATCTTTTTCTTGAGAATTTGAAAATCTTTACCGGGAATTCATATTTGGTTGATCTTTATCTGTGGGAGTTTTGGGGGGCATACAGTGAGGATACTTTCATTCAAGATTTGACTTAGCTGTTCTATCTAGCCCAAAACTTATTTATTAGATAGCACACTGATGCCAGCATTTCCCCTTAGGGCTCTGCTGTCTTTGATATCTGCTTAACACTGTCCTAAACCAATTGGCCTAAACCACCAGGGACAAACTTGCAGCCCCAAATTTTGCATTTATTGGCTTATTGCAATGAGGAGCATTGCACAACAGAGGAAATGTCAAACAAAGGAGAAAAAAAAGCATGATTAAAAAAAAAAAAGCATGATTATGATAGGATTTGGGTGCAAGAAAAGTGAAGTCATCAGTTTTCTGACTCTTTGCAGCTCCATGGACTTTAGCCTGCCAGGCTCCTCTGTTCATGGAATTTTCCAGGCAAGGTTACTGGAGTAGGTTGCCATTTCTTTCTCCTGACCCAAGGATCAAACGTGGGTCTCCTGCCCTGCAGGCAGACTCCTTACCATCTGAGCCACCAGGGAAGCATTAGGGTGTGAGAGTAGAGCTTAAATGAAAATTTTAAATGAAACAGCATTTAAAATTTTTTTAATTTTGAATTTATTGTGGTAAAATGTGCATAACATTAAACCTTTAACCATTTTTAAGCATACAGTTTAGTGGCTTTAAATACGTTTACATTGTGGCACAAACATCACCACTGCATCTCCAAAACTTTTCATCTTGTAAAACTGAAGCTCTACAGCCACAGGCCTTGTTTTAAACCTATGCTTTCATTATTTATATATTGATTGTTTTTGGCTGTGCTGGGTCATCACTGTGGCATATGGGCTCTTCAGTGCTGAGTCAGGGCTTTCTCTAGTTGCAGAGTGGGGATTTCTCTAGTTGTGGTACTCAGGCTTCTCACTGCAGGGCTTTTCTTGCTGCAGCTCACAGGTTTAGTTGCTCCATGGCATGTGGAGTCTTCCCAGACCAGGGATCAAACCCACGTTTCCTACAGTGGCAGACGGATTCTTAACACTGGTCCACCAGGGAAGTCCAACACCCATTCAACTTAAACTCTCCTTTCTCCTGTTACCCCTGATAGCCATTGTTCTACTTCCCATCTCTATGAAATTGACTAATGTAGGTCCCTCATATAAGTGAAATCATTGAATAGTTGTCCTTCCCTGTCTGGCTGATTTCAGTTGACCTGATGTTGAAGCTGTGTTTCGAGAGGGTGTGTGTAAAAGTCAACAAGTCATCAAGCTGGACTGTGATGTAGACCTAAAGGTCTTAGTCCTTGAAATCTGCAAAGTTCACTCCCAGCTCTCCACAACCTCTCTTCCGCCTCCTCTCTTTTCACTCTTCCTCACCAGATGATAAACATCAGCACCACCAAATGCCTTCCATTCCCAGAACAAATACATGAATATTTTCACATACTGTTTTTTCCACTGGAACGTTAAGCCATCCTTCAGGTATGCTCTGAGATATACCTTCCTCTGGGAAGTCTTCCTGAATGTCTCTAAGACTGGGTAAGTCACCATGCCTTTGGACTCCCATAGGATCCTAACCTTGTCTCCAACCAACACACATCATGCTAAATTGTCACTATCTTTTTATGTGCTGGTCTTCACCAGATGACAAAAGCAAAAACCATCACACCTCCCCACACAAAGCTCCAGATCTGACACGTAACTATTTAAAAACATATATTGAATTAGTAGCAACAACAGCAGTAACCATTTATTGAGTGCCTGTTACTTCAAGACACAAATGTTCACTGATATAGCTAATATTAACATGCTTGTTTTAGAAATGAGGCCATGGGAGGTTAAGTGTATGCTCAGGATACGTAGCTAGTGGGTTACAGAGGCTAGGTTCAAACCTGGACCCCATCTCCAAAGCCAACGTATTTAAGCACCATGTCACATGTGTTCAGAGCTCACAACTCCTGTCTGAGCCCCACTTTAATTATGAGGGGGAAAAAAGGGGAAACAGTTTTCTAGAGGAGGTGAGTTTAGAGAAAAGGAGGGGCAGTTGGTACAGGTACCAAGTGGAGAAAGGATAGATGGAGAGACTGAATTGGACATTGTGGAAATAGCATTTTTCTTGGCCAAATCACAGAGAATCTTGAAGATGTAATAAAAGCAGCACATTCAAACAAAAACAAACTGGGTTAGGTCAGTATTCTGTAATGGGATCTGCTCCATAGGTGTTATGATCTTGTCTGAAAAAAATCAGCTGGTGTTTGCTCTCTTAAAAAATTTTTTTTTGGTTAAATGCAATCTTAAGATAATAAATGCTGTTTAAGAAAAATTCAGAAAAGACAGATGAGCAGAAATAAGAAATAAGAAGCACAAATACTGTTTCTAGTTTCTTCTAGAATGTAATTCCACATTTTTAAATAACATGTTTCTAACTACAGTGCTTCATTGCTCAATGTAGACATTAGGATTTAGCATAGATATTAAGATTTAACAATTTCACATTACTATCTGCACACAAGGCAATCTTTGTGCTTTAAAAAATTAATATTCAATGTATCCCTTATTATGACTAGGTAAAAATATCATTCACAGCTGAGCCCCAGACTATGCTTTGATGGCATTGCTTTTCTTTTGGGACAGTCTATTTATCCTGGCTTTAATAACTGCTTCATTTCACCATTTGTTTACTTTCTGTATATCTGTCACTAATTCATCCCCATCCTGTCTAATGGACCTGAGAAACGCACTTCAATATAGGCAACTGCACACAAGGTAATTCATTGGTTTGTTTTGCTTTTGGAGACATTACTCCTGGAACACTCCACCCTCCTGTTTCACTCTGTGTTCCTTGGTCCTTGGACCTCCTGACTAGCTATCTCCCTGGGAGTTCCTCACTGTGATCCTGGAAGTGCCTTGACTCTCTGTGTTTGACCCCTGTGTGCTGGGTACACAGCTGCCTCTCCCTTAGTTTATACCTCATTTTGGGGAGGGGGGTATGTAATTTCAGTAGCTTCCTGCAGAAGATGCATTGATCATATTAATGGTAGTTTTTCACTGTCTCTGTTTCCTCTGAGCTCTTTCCTTTCTTTCTGTTTTGTTTTCTATATTTTTATGTTAAAGGCTATTCCCATATGTCAGTTGATCCTTGGGGATTATTGCTTTTTAAGAGGGGGAGTCTAAAAAGTGCCAGGGGCTCACAGGGACTTGTGGAATGGGCAGAGATGTGAATGGCTGGGTGAGGGATTTCTCTCAGCTAGTTTTCCAGTGAGAAGAAGAATCCAGCCCCCTGTCTGTAGGTTATAAGACTGGAGTGTCACATGTGAAGGTCGAGGCTTGCATTTATCCTCACATTTTCACTCCAGCACCCCGTTTCTGCTCTCAGGTTTACCTAGCACCTTAGCATCTTTCAGGCTCCTCAGAGAATGCACTTTCAGCCAGGAATGGAGAGGAGCAACCCTCAACTATTGGGGCAGGACAGGGAATCTGGAATCTACTGCTTGTACAGACTGAAGCAACCCCTTATTTCAGTCTCATTCACATCCCCACCTTTAGAGGTGTCTGGTATTAATATCTTCAGTTCCTGCTCCTCTCTGGGGTTCTCATTTCTTGTTGAGTTCTCCCTGCTGCAGAGTAAGCTGACAACTCAATAGGATATTATTTATGCATATAGTTTTCACTGTCTGAAATTTCACTGATGTCACACATGTGCTACTTTACCGTCTGGGTTTCTGTTGTTGTTCTTCTTTATCTTTTAATTATTTATTTATTTTTTGTTTGGCTGGGCGACTTGCAGGATCTTAGTTCCCCAACCAGGGCCCCAGTAGTGAAAGCACTGAGCCCTAACTACTGGACACCAGGGAGTTCCTTTCTTTACCTTTTAAAAAAATTAGTCTACCATCATTTTAGTGGAGCTCGTGGAGAGAGAGGAGGAAAGTTTGTACATTCAATCTCTTAACTCATACTTTTAATTCAATACTCTTTTTATGAGACTGACATGCTGCCTACTGCCCTAAGGAGGCAAGTTTTGATACACATTTTAAAAGGCTTTCAATGAATATTATCCCATTACCTACTGGAAAGATCTTACATCTACATTCTTATCAGAAATATAAAGAGTGCCTTTCCATCTCATGTCACTCCTCAATACTGGAGAGTATCCCTCTAAATATTTATAATAACTGAAAGATTTTTTAGCTCAGAGGATTGTACCTATGCAGGCAACTATAAATCATATTCAGTTATATTTCTAGTATTATTTTGTAATATATTTTAAAGTCTCAACCTCTAGAATACAACCTCTATGGGGGCAAGACCAAGATAATCACGATGGTGATTGTCTCACCTAGAGCCAGACATCCTGGAATGTGAAGTCAAGTGGGTCTTGGTGATTGTCTCACCTAGAGCCAGACATCCTGGAATGTGAAGTCAAGTGGGTCTTAGAAAGCATCACTACGAACAAAGCTAGTGGAGGTGATGGAATTCCAGTTGAGCTATTTCAAATCCTGAAAGATGATGCTGTGAAAGTGCTGCACTCAATATGCCAGCAAATTTGGAAAACTCAGCAGTGGCCACAGGACTGGAAAAGGTCAGTTTTCATTCCAATCCCAAAGAAAGGCAATGCCAAAGAATGATCAAACTACCGCACAACTGCACTCATCTCACATGCTAGTAAAGTAATGCTCAAAATTCTCCAAGCCAGGCTTCAGCAATACGTGAACCATGAACTTCCAGATGTTCAAGCTGGCTTTAGAAAAGGCAGAGAAACCAGAGATCAAATTGCCAACATCTGCTGGATCATGGAAAAAGCAAGACAGTTCCAGAAAAACATCTATTTCTGCCTTATTGACTATGCCAAAGCCTTTGACTGTATGGATCACAATAAACTGTGGAAAATTCTGAAAGGGATGGGAATACCAGACCACCTGACCTGCCTCTCGAGAAACCTATATGCAGGTCAGGAAGCAACAGTTAGAACTGGAAAAGTTCCAGAAAAACATCTATTTCTGCCTTATTGACTATGCCAAAGCCTTTGACTGTATGGATCACAATAAACTGTGGAAAATTCTGAAAGGGATGGGAATACCAGACCACCTGACCTGCCTCTCGAGAAACCTATATGCAGGTCAGGAAGCAACAGTTAGAACTGGAACAACAGACTGGTTCCAAATAGGAAAAGGAGTACAGCAAGGCTGTATATTGTCACCCTGCTTATTTAACTTCTATGCAGAGTACCTCATGAGAAACGCTGGACTGGAAGAAACACAAGCTGGAATCAAGATTGCCAGGAGAAATATCAATAACCTCAGATATGCAGATGACACCAGCCTGATGGCAGAAAGTGAAGAGGAACTAAAAAGCCTCTTGATAAAAGTGAAAGAAGAGAGTGAAAAAGTTGGCTTAAGGCTCAACATTCAGAAAACAAAGATCATGGTATCTGGTCCCATCACTTCACTGCAAATAGATGGGGAAACAGTGGAAACAGTAGCAGACTTTATTTTTGGGGGCTCCAAAATCACTGCAGATGGTGATTGAAGCCATGAAATTAAAAACACTTACTCCTTAGAAGAAAGATTATGACCAACCCAGGTAGCATATTCAAAAGCAGAGACATTACTTTGCCAACAAAGGTCTGTCTAGTCAAGGCTATGGTTTTTCCAGTGGTTATGCCTGGATGTGAGAGTTGGACTGTGGAGAAAGTTGAGCGCTGAAGAATTGATGCTTTTGAACTGTGACAAGACTCTTGAGAGTCCCTTGGACTGCAAGGAGATCCAACCAGTCCATTCTGAAGGAGATCAGTCCTGGGTGTTCTTTGGAAGGAATGATGCTAAAGCTGAAACTCCAGTACTTTGACCACCTCATGGGAAGAGTTGACTCATTGGAAAAGACTCTGATGCTGGGAGGGATTGGGGGCAGGAGGAGAAGGGGACGACTGAGGATGAGATGGCTGAATGGCATCACTGACTCGATGGGACATGAGTTTGAGTGAACTCTGGGAGATGGTGATAGACAGGGAGGCCTGGCGTGCTGCGATTCATGGGGTCACAAAGAGTCGGACACGACTGAGCGACTGAACTGAACTGATGAGGGCAAGAATTTAGTCTGTCATTCACAATTATATTGTCATCATCTGGGACAGTGTTGGGTACTCAATAGGAAGTCAATAAATATTGACTGAATAAATGGATAAAGAATTGGGGTGGTTCTTTGGCCAGTTATGGTTAAGCAGAATGCCTGCACCCCTTCTTATTGGGATCCTCTTTTTAGGTGACCATTTTTTGCTTGAGAATGGCTTCTCTCCCTGTGATACATCTCAGAGAGATTTCTTGAAGTGAAATTTCAAAATGGCAGCCTGTGCCTAAATAAGGACTTATAGACTTTTTTTTTTTTTTGCCTTCAGAGCATTTTTAAAAAGAAAGTGAGGGAGATTTCACATAAAGTCCCCAGCCCTCTGGCTTCCCTTGGCAACTGGAAGATCTAGCAGGGCTGGATTACCCAGCCGGAATGGACAACACCAACTGAAGCTGGGAAGTGGATGCCCCAGTGGTTAGGGCGCATGATTTTGGTTCACCAGTGTCCCCTACTTGCCCCGCTTCATCCATTTATGTGCCTTCTTCTACCCACTCCAATATTCTTGGGCTTCCCTTGTGGCTCAGCTGGTAAAGAATCTGCCTGTAATGTGGGAGACCTGGGTTTGATCCCTGGGTTGGGAAGATCCCCTGGAGAAGTGAAAGGCTGCCCACTCCAGTATTCTGTACAGCCCATGGAGTCTCCAAGAGTCAGACATGACTAAGCTACTTTCACTTTAACCCTGAATAGGTTTGGAGACTTTGGCTTCACCTTTAAGCTGCGATGGTGAGTGGGGTTTTAGGGACCATTCTGATGTTTTCGTAAGAAGAAAGCAACTAGGTTTTACCCTTCCTGGTAAATTACATCTCACCCTTCCCTGCACCCCTTCAGACTTTATGCTCTATCCCATATTTAATTCAAACAACAGTTGCGAGACAATAATACCTAAATATTTTCACATTTCTGTGAAGTCTGGGTTTTCTGAGTAAAAAGCATTGGGAGACCAATTGAATGACAAATATGGCTTGGAAATTAGAGATAAGATATTGCTCCAGAAAGATCAAGGCTGATTTTGCCAAATGCTGTTTGCTTATTTCTAGGGTAACAAACAACAAGACTCAGAGACATATTTCCCCTTTCTCCTAGGGACATTAGCATACATTTCATAGTAAAGGTCTCTCTTTCTTGGAAGGGAAAGATGGTTCAAACTGCCAACACACTCTGTAAGCTCTGAGTCTCATAATTTCAGGGTCTCCTCCTGTGGTACAACCTCACACCTGTGCAGGGGAATATCTGGTTCTCATTGCACCAGCTTGCAGGGAAGTGGGGTGCAAGGAACTGGCACTGGAATGACTCACAGGTGAGAAGCTCTATTTTCTGATCCAGAGGGCGTGTGTTTCCAGAAGGAATATAAATAAAAATAAGTAAATAAATATCACACTATGTGTGTACAAATGTTATAAATATAAAACATATGTATAACATGTATTTATATAAAAACCAGTATATTAAAATAACCGCCCCCATACAGTGGCAGTAGTTTTGTGTGGTGATTCTGCACCCACTTGCATGTAGATTACATTTGGAAAAACTTCATTTTACCAACTTTTCCTCAAACCTCAGAGCCAGGATCACTCCATCCACATCCCCTGGCTTAGGGCTGACTGTGTTCACTCTACTACTAAGAATACCTAATAATAATCACTATTATTTTTCTTGTTACAGGGTTTTCTATCTCTGATATGAAGTATAGTAGCCGAAGAACTGAGGTAAGAGTAGTTCTGAGCGTTTTTGACTTACGAATTAAAACCAAAGAATCTTGTCAGAGGCAAATTCTATCAAAAAACTCAGAACCCAAATCCTCAGCATATAATCTTGGAAAAATAACAACTCACATATAGTTTATAGAGGAGCAAATAATTTCTGAGAAAATTATATCCTGACATGTATATATATTTTCTGGGTATAGTTCTCCACATAATGAAGTGAGTAGCTCTTTTGGACATACCTAATTTTTCTTTTTTTAATGCATTGAGAAGTTAGGTGATTCTTTTTCCATGGTAGAAAGATTTTCCTGGTTGTCTCATTTGTAAGTAAAGCATTTTGAAAGAGCATTGCAGTTCTCCAACTGTCTGACTCTTCTGTATCCTATAAGTCTTTGAGAAAACACATATATATGGCTTAGTGTTGAAAAAAAAAAGTTCATTGGCCTAAAAAAAAAAAAAACAGGCTGCTACTAGGGAGATGTTTAAAGCACTGGAAGAATCTGCTTCTAATTTTGAGAAGTCATGTAGGCAATAAAACTGGGGAATTATACTGTGTCTCGCCTGTTTTAAATGCCTATTTCTAGTCAGATTTCTTTTCCTTTCTTCTAACATGTGGGTGGCAACAGAATGAAAATTAGACATGTAGCTCTTAATTACCACTCATGATCTATGCTTTTCTATGCTATATCATTAGGTATCAAATCTATATACACAAGGCCACAGTGAAACGTGTAAAGAGTTTATAGCTTAATTAAGCAAAAAGATGAATATTATATATTGGATTACACTGACCTCTAGAGGCTGATAATAATATAAAGTAGCTTAATTTGAAAATTAATTTGACATGAGTTTGAGTAAACTCTGGGAGTTGGTGATGGACAGGGAAGGCCTGGCGTGCTACAGTCCATGGGGTCACAAAGAGTCAGGTATGACTGAGAGACTGAACTGAACTGAATTTGAAAATAGTTGGAAGGCCAAGGAAAATTTAAAAATTCAGTGAGCTAACTTTCTCCTTTTAGATTTTTTGGCCACACTTCAAGGAATGTGGGAACTTAATTCCCCAACCAGGGATTGAACCTACATCCCTGGCAGTGGAAGTACGGAGGCCCAGCCACTTACCATCCAGGAAGTCCCAGGAGCTAACCTTCAACTGTATAGCATGGCAGATTTATAAGCCACCATCAGCAAAACAGTTCAGCCAAGCAATGAGTAGTTGTGAATGATCACAGAGTAAATAAACGTAACAGCAATTTTAAGCTGTTCTAAGTGGGAATTTTCGGAGAAGGCACTGGCGACCCACTCCAGTACTCTTGCCTGGAAAATCCCATGGACGGAGGAGCCTGGTAGGCTGCAGTCCATGGGATCGCTAACAGTCGGACACTACTGAGAGACTTTACTTTCACTTTTCACTTTCATGCATTGGAGAAGGAAATGGCAACCCACTCCAGTGTTCTTGCCTTGAGAATCCCAGGGACGGAGGAGCCTGGTGGGCTGCTGTCTATGGGGTCACACAGAGTCGGACACTACTGATGTGACTTAGAAGCAGCAGCAGCAGCAAGTGGGAATTTTAAATTTTGGATAAATTCCATGGAAAGTAAACAGAAAAGAGAATAGATACAAAGTAGAAAAAAAATAGAATGTAAACAGAAATGACAACAGAAATCTTTAAAAATGTAAATGTTTTATAATTTATATGATAGAGACTTTATTTTTAATAGATAAGCATGAATCTTGTAATGTTAATATTAATATTAGTTTATAAAAGTATTGTCTTACCTTGGTCCTAAGAAAACACCAGGAATGAGATTTTAGTTTTTAAAATTGTGATCTCCAGGATAACTTTGTACTTTAAAGCCCTTCCTAAAGAGAATCTTAAAATGTCTTCACATTATTTGAAATCAGTTAACATGAAATGCATATGTGTTTCTACATTCATTAATTTTTCTTTCTTTCTTTTTAGTTCCCTCTGCCACCACTATCATCTCTGCCCATGAGATCTGGTCTCCTTACTATACCCCTAAGTCACAAGGATCAAAAAGCGAGAAAAAGAAATATTCCACACCTCGTATCTTTCATACCTAAGCTCTCAGAGCCTATTAGTCAATCTGATGAATTTAGACCATCAAATAAGCAGAAGGAAGCACCATTCAAGGTGTTAGCAGATCAGACTCTCAGATCCTTTGACGGTTCTATTTGGTCCAGAAACATGTGCTCTTTTTGGAAGGCTCACCATCACAGACAACACCTGGAAAAGGAAGCGAGTAGGAAATCCAAGGAAAGAGAAGGATGTGTCAACATTGAAGTCTCTCACTTTGAAAAAGGACAATCTTTAGTGTCCTTAGAGAATTTCAAGGAGGGCAATTTTCCTATAGATAGGGAAGAGGATATTGACTGCCATGGTAATGAACTGAGAAGAGCAGAAGAGAACGCTCCATCTCTTTCATCAGGAAAGAAAGAGGATTCAGTAGCCAGAAACTATGAAAAAGATTCAGAAGTTGGATTTACCAAGCCAATCAAGTTCCAAGAAGCCCTGCCATCAGATATAGGTCTAAGCCAGGATGAAGGGACTAAAAATGATAAAGATGATTCAAAAAGTGCTTCAGCACTTAAAGGTGAAGCAATTGAACTAGACGATATTTCAGAAGATTACACTGTTCTTAAAAGTTTGTCCGATGTAGTCACTGATGGCCCCATTGAAAAGCTTTCAGAAGATCATAGCAGCATGGAGACAAGCACAAAAATACCAGTAGCAGAAACAACCAAACCAGAAATGAATGGTTCGGTGCCTCTTATCCACATCACTTTCCCTGGAGATGAAACTCCCAAGGAATCCGCAATAACCAAACCAAGCCTCCAAAAACGAAAGGGCATCCTTCGTAGCAATAGTAGCTTCAACATACTTGCACACCAAGAAAATGACAGGCATAAGGTGAAAACCCAGAGAAATAAGTTAGATTCAAAGACCAAGACCAGTAACAGGACACCTCAAAATTTCATGATTTCCACTGAAGGTTCCGTGAAGACTACCATGCACAAAACCAGTATAAAAACTCAAGTTTTTCCTGCTTTGGGGCTTGTGGATCCCAGACCTTGGCAACCACCCAAGTTTCAAAGGAGAATGCCACAGACAGAAAGGAAGCAATCTGCTTACCAGGCTTTGAAACCTAAAAAACCGTCATTCCCTTGCCTCTATAAAAATCCAGGAATTAAAAAGTCTTCTGTTCCTCTCTCTGCTCAACCAGCAGAGCCAAGACTGAATTACTTAGATCTGAAGTATAGTGACATGTTCAAAGAGATAGATTCAACTGCGAACGGGCCTGGAATCTATGAAATGTTTGGAACTCCCGTTTATTGTCACATGCGAGAGGCTGAACGGCATGAAAATAAATATCACCGAGAGATATGCTCAGCTCCATCAGGCAGGTATATCACCAATAAATGCCGATCTTCACACAGCGAGAGGAGCAGCAATAGCCGAAACAGACTTTCTCAGAAAAGACCGCATAGTAAACCCCCCAAATCGTCTCTTGGCATTAAACAAAAGCACAGAAGTTTAACTTCTAAAGAAAAGGATTTCCAGGCTGTAGGTAGCACCCTACAAGATGCTGAAAATGGTGATGGCATTTCAGAACCAGGGTGGCAGATTAAGTCTTCAGGAAATGACTTTCTATCTTCCAAAGATGAAGTTCAGCCCATGAACTTGGTTCAGGCTCATGAGCAGTTCACTGAACAGAATGATTTCTTTCCCGTCTCAGATTTGTCCGTTGTTGAAGAAGTCTCTATGGAAGAGTCTGCTGATGAAGAAGACATTTCTAACAATCAGATACTTGCCACGAGCCTCAGAGATCCACATCAACTTGACGAGCTACGCTGCCAGACCCCATTTGTTCTTTCAGAAAACAGCTGGGCAGTACCCAGTGAGAAAAGTTCCAACATGCATGTACTGCAAGAAGAGCAGAAGGTAGCATCTCCCAGTGAAACAAATGCCAAACAAATTTTAACTAACGATGTAGACTTTGATAGTTTTTCAGATAAGTCAAAAATTCTTAGGAGTTTCTCTTCCCAAGAGAAACAAGAAAGTGTAACTTCTCAAGCATATCGACACTGGGCCCTGTTTTTGGATCATGATAGTTTAGCTGATGAGTCAATTCCATATCAAACACTTGGAAAAACTTTAAATGATGCAGACTCAATTTCCCAAGAAATTCTAGACTCTGTAAAGAATGAAGAATTGACAGATGAACTCTTAGGTTGTCTAGCTGCAGAACTATTAGCTCTTGATGAGAAAGATAACAGCTCTTGCCAAATACTGGCAGATGAAACAGATCCTGAAAGCCAAGATTTTGTCCTCAGCAAGAGAGGAAATACCATGAAAGAATTAGGTAGAGAGACAACAAATGTCAAAATACAGGTTGGTATAACGAGAATCGGGCTTTCCTAGTGGCCCAGAGAGTAAAGAATCCGCATGCAATTCAGAAGACCTGGATTTGATCCCTGGGTTGGGAAAACCCCCTGGAGGAGGGCCTATCAACCCACTCCAGTATTCTTGCCTGGAAAATTCCATAGACAGAGGAGCCTGGCGGGCTATAGTCCATGGGGTTGCAAAGAGTCAGACACAATTGCACGACTAAGCACCGCACATCACATAACTAACAATCAGAGATTCATTGGGGTGGGAAGGGACCTCAGAGATACTCTGCTTCAAACCCCTTATTTTCATATGGGGAATCAGAAACCCTAAGGAGTTAAATAGTTTCATCAAGGTTTCATTGTTTGGTTGCAAATTTGGAATCCAGGTCCCCTGACTCTCATGCTGTTTTCATTATGCTGCCTCACTTCTAGAATTTAGCTAGCCTGACACTGCATTGGAATCACTTTGGGCACATTATTGTAGCAAAACTACTTGCTAAAATAGGTAGATATTATATTTGGTGATGATATTTTCAATCAACAACTAACAGCTGGGAGATAATTGTGGGTAAAGCATTACTCTAGGTGGTATGTGAGATACACAGCCCCTGAAGTAGCTCACCATCTAGTTCAAAAAACATATGAAGACATGAAAAGATCTTTTCTCAAAGATTCCCTGCACTTGAGCATTTGTTGCCAAATGGTTTGCTTTAATACAAAAATATTATTGATGCCTCCTATGTTCCTGGTATTGGGATAAGAACTGGAGACACAATAGGGTACAAGACACAGCCATTGCTCTCAAGAAAACATAAGCAATAATCCTGAATACATTAAAAAAATTTTGTTTGGCATTGGAGTTGGGATGGGAAGAAGAATATTAACAGGTGGTAGGGTTATGCCTGTTTTAGTTTTCACTGAAGTATATCACCCTCTTATTCTACTAAATTTTTTTTAAGATGAAAGTTTTTGTTTGCTTGCTTGTTCTTACCTACCCCAACAGACTTGGAGTTTGTTTATTGGCTGTACCTTGCGGCATGCAGGATCTTAGCTCCCTGATCAGGATTAGAACTCTCACCCCCTGCTTTGGAAAAATGTGAAGTCTTAACCACTGGACCACCAGGAAGTCCTATCTTCTCCTAAATTTTAAAGATAGAAGCATTCAGTTTAGCTGAAACATTATTCACTAAACGCTAACTAGGTTTATATCACACTCTTTCAGGATCAGAAATAATTATCTTAATTGAACAGAAGAATACACAAGGTGAGAACTTGACACATATGAGTGAAAAACATTATACTGTCTCCTTTCTGTCTTCATAACAGCTCCATGAGGTCAGTCCTGGAGGTAATAACAAGTCTCCATTTTGCAGATGAGGAAATCGAGGTTTAGAAAGTCTTGCAGGGAGTGAGCGGTGGGGAGGGGCATCCTGATCCCAGCTCAACACTTTTAATCACTATACAGTGGGAATACTCCTTGCCATAAAAGGCCACCTCCACCCTCATGGTGAGCGTGGTTTCTGCTGGGAGGTGGATAGTGATGCAGAAAGGCTGCCAGGCTTGGGTGGGAGACAGGGGTACATGTGTACACGCCTGTGTGTCTGAGATGGGTCTGTAAGTCTGCCAGTTCACATTAAAGAAAAGCTAACAAGCTGGTAAATATAATCAGCCCATAACCCTACCCTGCAATTGGAATAAAAAACTGTGATCTTTCATTTCCAAGCAGTCCTTAAATTTCAGTTTGAATAGAAACATGAAAGGCTAGGGAGGAGGAGGAACCCATGTGGCCCTTTGAAGTCACCTGGGGTCATTTCTAAGAAAGGTGATCCTGTGCCATGTCTTATTCTTAAGGGCCTTCTCTGTGCCTCTACATCACCATCATCATTTATTTTTAAGAACTCATAGAGGAGATCAAGACAAAATATTTTTGGTTCTGATCAAACAGTTGGAAAACCTGGTGTAAGCTCTACAAAGATACTTATTTCCCAAGGGCAGGGCCTCTAAAGGTTTACTGTGGATACATATCTCTTGAAAATCATGCTGAAACGTAGAACTGATTCCATATGTCTGAGGTCTGAGATTCTGCAAGTTTAACGAGCTCCCATGGGATATTGATAGAGCTGGTTTGCAGATTCTCCTTTGAGTAGCAAGGGTCTAGAGGACCATGGATCTTCAGTCTATTGCAGCTGGTCTTGACCTTCATACTTGCTTGTTATGCTTGTGCATGCATGACATGTATGTACGAAAGAAGGTTTGGGGAATTCCCTGGGAATCCAGTGGTTAAGACTGCCAAAGACTCTGGTTCAACCCCTAATTGGGGACCTAAGATGCCACAAGATATGTGGCACAGCCAAAAAAAAAAAAAGAGAGAGAGAGAGAATATCTCTTTGTATGTATATTTGTGTATAAATGTATGTATGCGTATGGAAATGTAGGTATAAATTCTTTTATGTGTGTGTGTGTGTTTGTATGTATGTATGTGTGTGTTGTGGAAATAGAACAGGCAAAGGCTATTTATTCAGAACTCATTATAGCAAAGGAGTCAACCACCATCATTTGCATTTGGTAGAGACTCAAAAGCAGGTAGAGGAGTGAGAAAGATTTTTAGTGGAAAAAAGGCTTCAGGTGTGCCCTGATTGGAGGCTGTTGTTCTAGGGAGGTTGTTGGGGCAGACAGTTGACTAGAAGGGGCCTCCTATGTGATCGGTTAAGGGTGCATATTTGGCCTTCTCTGATTGGTCCAAAGTTAGAAAAGGAAGATTCTCCTATCTGCCCTTTCTCTCTGTCCCAAGGACTCAATGTAATGATGACATTTTTTTTTTGTCTCATTCTTCCAGAGATATAGTAATGGCTTCAGGAGATATGACAAAGAGGAGAGATTTTTCAACTCACATGAAAAGAAGACATTTTATGAAAATAGTTTAAAGTATGAAGAATCTATCCTGTGGACCAAGGGTGAGATCCTCGGGAAGGGAGCATATGGCACAGTAAGTGAAACAGGAAGCTTGCTAAAATAGAAAAACCCCATTCCTCCTCGATCCCTCCCTCTTTCCGAATCTTCCTGTTTGCCCTCCCCACTCCATATACACTTTTACTTAGAGATCTTTTAGTTGGAAGTAATAGGAAACCCAACCCAAACCAGCTTGAAGAAAAGGATGCCTACTGTTTTATGTAACTGAAGGGTCTAGAGTAGGTCTGACTCAGGGCACAGCTGGTTTCAGAGGTCAAATAACGTCATCAGAGTCTGGCCTCTCTGTCTCTCCTTTTGCTTTCATTCTCAGGCTTCATGGGGTGGTTCAGTCCAGTTCAGTCACTCAGTCGTGTCCGACTCTTTGCAACCCCATGAACTGCATCACGCCAGGCCTCCCTGTCCATCACCAACTCCCGGAGTCCACCCAAACCCATGCCCATTGAGTCGGTGATGCCATCCAGCCATCTCATCCTCTGTCGTTCCCTTCTCCTCCTGCCCTCAATATTTCCCAGGATCAGGGTCTTTTCAAATGAGTCAGCTCTTCGCTTCAGGTGGCCAAAATATTGGAGTTTCAGCTTCAACATCAGTCCTTCCAATGACACCCAGGACTGATCTCCTTTAGGATGGACTGGTTGGATCTCCTTGCAGTCCAAGTGACTCTCAAGAGTCTTCTCCAACACCACAGTTCAAAAGCATCAATTCTTTGGCACTCATTTTATTTCTAGCCTCTCCTTCTCTGAGGGTCAAGTCCTGTGGGAAAGAGGTCTTTTTGTTCAACAATTCAAGTTATGTTACCCAAAGTTGGGAGAGCCATTGCCAAGAAGCAAAAACAAAAGATATTTCTTATATTTTGTGAATTGCATAAAATGCCATCTAAAGTCCCAGCTGCTGCTGCTAAGTCGCTTCAGTCATGTCCGACTCTGTGTGACCCCACAGACAGCAGCCCACTAGGCTCCTCTGTCCCTGGGATTCTCCAGGCAAGAACACTGGAGTGGGTTGCCGTTTGGGATATATGTATATGCATAGCTGATTCACTTTGCTGTACACTTGAAACTAACACAATATTGTAAATCAACTACAGTCCAATAAAAATTATTACTCCAAAAAATTTTTTTTAAAGCCCAAGCACTGTACATGGTATTGGGTTGACCAAAAAGTTTGTTTGGGTTTTTCAGTAAGATGGTATGGAAAAACCTGAACAAACTTTTTGGCCAACCCAATATTTGCACAGATTGCTAGAGATGACTGAACCTAAGCTATTATGATATGCATTCACCATGCTACTTATCCCAATCTTTGCTTCCCTGCAACTTTCAATTTGTTTAAGTATAATACTTCACATTTTCATAAGGATGTATCATCTTAGAGAAAAACCAGGGTTTGGGAGGCATTTTGTGAATGAGTCACTGTTTATCTTTAATAATAAGGTATTGGTTTGCTTCTAGGTATATTGTGGTCTTACTAGCCAAGGACAGCTAATAGCTGTAAAACAGGTGGCTTTGGATACCTCTGATAAATTGGCTACTGAAAAAGAATATCAGAAACTGCAGGAAGAAGTCAATTTGCTGAAAGCCTTGAAACATGTCAACATTGTGGCCTATCTGGGGACATGCTTGGAGGAAAACATCTTAAGCATTTTCATGGAGTTTGTTCCTGGTGGCTCCATCTCTAGTATTATAAACCGTTTTGGGCCATTGCCTGAGATGGTGTTCTGTAAATATACAGAACAAATTCTGCAAGGTGTTGCTTATCTCCATGAGAACTGTGTGGTGCATAGAGATATCAAAGGAAATAATATTATGCTTATGCCAACTGGAATCATAAAGCTGATTGACTTTGGCTGTGCCAAGCGTTTGGCCTGGGCTGGCCTAAATGGCACCCACAGTGACATGCTCAAGTCCATGCATGGGACTCCATATTGGATGGCCCCAGAAGTCATTAATGAGTCTGGCTATGGACGGAAGTCAGACATCTGGAGCATTGGCTGCACTGTGTTTGAGATGGCCACCGGGAAGCCTCCACTGGCCTCCATGGACAGGATGGCAGCCATGTTTTACATTGGCGCACACCGAGGGCTGATGCCTCCTTTACCAGATTGCTTTTCAGAAAACGCAGCAGACTTTGTGCGTGTATGCCTCACCAGGTAAGAAACTGAAAGCAAGAAAGGAGGATAAATCCCCAGAGATTCCAAGCAGTTGACATTTCCCCTGAGATTTATGGCCCATTTTTAGCTCTGCTCAGGTTACAAAATTAAGTGGGGAGTGATTTTGCTCTGAAAAGAATCATGAGTAGCCACATTGGGTGATGTGTTCTGTGTTGTACCAGGGTGTGGGGGTAATGCTTCAAGTGGGAAGTGTCTCAATTAAATGTCTTATCAGGTCCAGACACTATTTGCTCAAATCAATGGATGTGCAAGAATTGCTATTTATTTGCAAGATCTGTTTACTTACCAAAGAGACATCTTCTCAGGGACTAGCCATGGTGAAATGGCATCATCTATGTTTAGCTTCCCTCTCCTTTTGGGGAACCAGTGTTCTCATTCCTTCCTAAAACTGGCTGTCAGGAAAGTATGTGAGAAATTCATTCATTCAAGGAAATGACATGAATTGATTAATTGATGATTGATAGATTTAATGTATTGTTCCCCCAGAAACAACTTGCATTTAAAGTGAGAGGAAACATTTTGAGTCAAAGGAACAAATCTCTAATTGAAGTATTTCAAGCATCAAGTGGGTAGTGTTTGGGGAAGCAGAAAAGTCCCAGAAGGTCACCTATTTTCTCCTGTCTTGAGGCTTCCTGGTATTTATGGAATAAAATTCTGGTTAAAATGTTAAGACTGTAAGGGAGCTGAGAGACTACCCACTTGGGTAGTTTTCAAACTTTTCTTAGCCAGGTACTCTCTGCTTACATGAAATCTTAATTCAAAGAATAAAGCGGAAAGGCAGAGAGATGGCTTTGGTTAGTGTGTGTATCTCTATGCATGTGTGGGTATGGTGGAGGAGAGCTGAAGAGAAGGGCAGGGGTGCTCAAGCCCATCTACCTACTCTTGATGTAGAACAGCATCGAGGAGGCTCAGCACTGAGCTGCATGTGCAGGATAAGGAAGGCCTGATACCCAAACACAAATTCTTGCCTTTCCAAGAGATATGCTTTCTTATTCCTAGATGAAAAGTTCTAGTGCCCCAGATTTCAGCAAATATACATGGCTACCTCCAGCTCCCTCCCGGAATGAGTTCATTTTGTCATTGTTAATGAATATTCAGAACCCAAAGATCTCTCTGTCTGCCGATCAATGTGTCTCTCTTAGCCCTCTGTCTTCCTCTTCCAAGCACCTGTATATCAATCAGCCTGACCTGGTTGATTTCAGGGAATCACAGAGGCTAGGACAGCACCACATACTCCAGGGTTGGGGTGGGGGTGGGGTGCAGTTCTGGGCATCCCCAGATGCAGAGATGCCCCGATGGATTTCCAGGCAGAGCTGTGGGCACAGAGCTGCCCCTTCCTGTCTGCCAAAACACCTCACAAAAGGGACACAAATGTGTTAGGAATATCATATGGACCAGTACTAGTTTGGGAGATTGGTCTTACCTCTTAAAACTACTGTGGTTACTTTCTTCTGAATTGAACAATGATCTATTACTGATCCACAACAACTGCTTGCTACTCTTTTTTTTTTTTTCAAGTTCTCATTATACCCACAAACAGCTTTAAAGAGAAAGGGTGGAATTTTTTTTTTTTTTTGGACTTTCCTTTTGAACCATTGCTTCATAAACTAAGCAATACACAACTCATAATCAATTAACAGGGTTGTTGTGAAGGTTAAGTGAAACGGTGTGTGTAATTGCTTAGCATAGCATGGAGTACATAATTAGGGCTCCACCATTAATAACCCATGGGAGAATGTTAATACACCTTACCTAATGAGTGTCATGCAAGCATATAATTATCTCCTGAAATTCTATGCCAAAGACCCTAAGGACTCTAGAATCTTGCCTGTTGTCTATGAAAATAACTCCTTGGAGGTGTGGATATTCATAAATAAAAGGGAAAGGCACTCAGAGATTCACAAGTAGACATGATCAGGTTAAAAACTAGCAACAATGACTGAATATAACAAATGAATTTGGGGAAGCAGTCAGAAGAATGATGGGGTACTACTATGGGCAGGTTTCAGAAGTTCTGGGGAGTCAGCCCAAGGAGTTTAATTTTGTTGCAATAGGCAGTGGAGAGCAGGACACTGCAAAGAATTTGGGATAAAGGACGCCATGAAAAGAAAGGTCTTTGGGGAGGAAGGTCAGGTAGCAGATTGTGTAGAGGGACCTCGAATGGAGGCCATTCTGGAATTCAGAGCTTGGACTTGGATGGTAATGGAAGCAGTGGGAGTGTCTTAGCTATATCCCCTCCCACTTGAACATACTTCCCCATTTTGATTTCTTGAGGCAAGGGAAAAAAACCCAAGCCACATGTGTACTAAGTCGCTTCAGTTGTATCCGATTCTTTGCCACCTTATGAACTGTAGTCCACCTGGCCCCTCTGTCCATGGGACTCTCCAGGCAAGAATATTGGAGTGGGTTGTCATTTCTACAGCGGTTCCAAACCTGCTTCTCTTATGTCTCCTGCATTGGCAGGTGGGTTCTTTACCACTCGCGCCACCTGGTAATTAAGAAACTGTCTCCCTTTCTGTATATTCAAGAGTACTCCAAACGGGGTTATTTAAATTAATCACCAAAGCATATTTAAATGTCTACTTCTAAAGGGCTTTTCAATCCTAGATTCCTCTACATTTAAAAATAAATTTCATGCTAACTAAAAGTGCATTAAACTGTACATCTAAAAGTGTATATTACTGGGTATAAATTATACCCCAACAAATTGAACAAAAGTACTATGGAAATGCAGGGACTTGGTTTTGAATCAGGTAGTAATTTTTGTATTATTACTATGTTACACTTTAAAAGCTGTTCAGTTCAGTTCAGTTCAGTCGCTCAGTCGTGTCCGACTCTTTGCGACCCCGTGAATCGCAGCACGCCAGGCCTCCCTGTTCATCACCATCTCCTGGAGTTCACTCAGACTCACATCCATCGAGTCCGTGATGCCATCCAGCCATCTCATCCTCGGTCGTCCCCTTCTCCTCCTGCCCCCAATCCCTCCCAGCATCAGAGTCTTTTCCAATGAGTCAACTCTTCGCATGAGGTGGCCAAAGTACTGGAGTTTCA